>PVKM010015366.1:0-27975 GCA_004027735.1 Carollia perspicillata | reverse complement strand
CTGTTTTGCCAAATTCATTGATTAGGTTGAGCAGTTTTTGGGTAGAGTCTATAGGATTTTCCGACATGGCAGAAATTTAAATGTAACCCAATCCTGTCTCAAACTGTGGACCTTTTATTCTTTTACAATATAATTGCCTGCACTTTCCTGGTGACTTTCACCTTGAAATTCACCACTATTAACCTATGTAATACAGAGGGCATGAAGCCAGACTCTGTGGAAGTTCTACTGCACAAAGTCAGTTGTGAAAACCTGGTTGTAACACATGATAAAAGCTACCCATTTTTTTCACTTTTCTACATGCTCTCATTGAATTTTGTTTTTAAATTTTATTATGATGTGGATTGATAAGGAACAGTTTCAGGTCAAATTTGGAATTGCCACAAATAAGTGATGTGACTTGAAAGTGGCAAACTTGCCTATTGAATCCTTTATCAGTAATATTGTGTGTTAAAAAGCAATGATCCTACACTGTTATTTTTCTAGTTAAATATGGAAAGTGTATTTTTATTTTAGAATATTGTGCTTTAAAATTAATAAGGAAATACCGGCCTTAACTGCCATGCTAGATCACTTTTCCTTGACAGATATTTTTAGAACACTTCATTGAAAAATGCACTTCAACA
Organism: Carollia perspicillata; assembly: GCA_004027735.1. Taxonomy (NCBI): domain Eukaryota; kingdom Metazoa; phylum Chordata; class Mammalia; order Chiroptera; family Phyllostomidae; genus Carollia; species Carollia perspicillata. The sequence continues at coordinate 27,349 of PVKM010015366.1, read as the reverse complement.
TTTTTCCTAGCGCACATGGAATATTTTCAAAATAGATAACTTACAAAGTAACAAAACAAGACTCAAAAAATTCAAAATATTTTAAATTATATTAATATTGTTTTTTGAACACAGTGGTAACTAAAATCCAAGTATAGGCAAAACAAAACAATAAATTTATGAGAAAATTATACATCATGCTTCTAAACAAGCAATACATCAGAGAAGCAAAAAATTTTTAAAAATGAAACATTACTTGACAAATGAAAAGAAAATAACCTTACTAAAATGGAGGTACATCATATATAGTTGTAAAGAAAACATTACATCTGTACAAGAGTGTGACAAGAGTAAAAAAAAAATTGGCTTTTCTCCTGGAAAGAATACATTGGAGGAAACTGTACTACAGAAGCTTATTCTACTCCAACAATGACATAGTTGTATGCACCGATTCCCTCATTTGCTGACAGAAAAGTGATTTTCATAGCTCTTTTGCTATGAAACTTACCATGAAAGTAATATTTCAGACAGACACTTCAATGGAAGTGCTAAACACCGTACATATTATCATAGACACCATTCATTTCATCTTCTACTGAAATGTGTACATTTACCTGATCTTATAAGCACTGCAGAAGACATTTGCTCATAGCCTGCTTTGTATGAAACATTCTCTTTCCTGAGTGATTGGGAAGGATTCAAACATCTCGTTACTGTTTTATCAGAGAGAAATGCACTTGGTGACAGAAAGCTGACTGTTAGGTTCATATTCACTTTGAGATTCACAAAATTATTTTGTCCAATTCAGGTACTAGGGTGTACATGCATGTCTTAGTTGGGCTATGCATTTCTGCAGGAAAGAATACATTGGAGAAAACTCTACTATAGAAGCTTATTCTCCTTCAAAGTTCGCAAACTCTATATGTATGCATGCACTCATTTGCTGATGGAAAATAATTTTAGTAGCTTTTTCTATCAAACATTCCAGAGAAATTATATTTCAGAAAGATACTTCGACAGAATGTGGAAAAGAGTACAAATTATGTGAGACAACAATCATTTCATTCTCTGCTGAAATGAGTACATTGACATGGCTTTAGTTATTGTAGATGGGTTTTGTTGAAAACTCTCTTCATATGAAATATTTTCATTCCGAGTGGTTTAGAGGGGTACAAACACTTCAGTATTGTATTTATCAGAGTGGAAGGCATTTGGATCCCCAAAACTGTACTGTCAGTTTTATATTTATTAGACATTTGCCAACCTGTATCTTCCACGTTAGGTAGTACACTGTACATGCATTTCTTAGTTGGGCTATGCTTTTCTCCTGAAAAGAATACATTGGAGAAAACTGTGGTACAGAAGATAGCTCTATTTCAAGCATGACATACTTCTATGCATCCTTCCACTTATTTGCCCATGGAAAAGTGATTTCAGTGGTACTTTCAATATAATACTTTCCTCTAAAATGGTTATATTTCAGAAAGAAACCTCAACACAGGTGCTGAAAACAGTACATATTTTCAGACATAGTACTCACTTCAACATCTACTGGAATGAGGACATTGACCTGGCAATATAAACACTGCAAACTGTTTTGCTAAAAACCTGCCTTGAATGAAACATTCTCATATCCAAGTGCTTGGGAGGGGTTCAAACAGTTCATTACTGTTTCATCAGAGTGAAATTCACTTGGAGCACAGAGAGGGGACTGTTAGGTTCATGTTCATTTTGGCATTCATAAAACCGTTTTGTCCAATTCTGGTAGTGGGCTCTACATGCATGTCTTAAGTGGGTTATGCTTTTCTACAGTAAAGAATACACTTTTTATTAGTCTCTTAGCTGTATATCTTTTGTGTGCCTGTCAATGATGTTTATCCAATAATGTATTTTAATATAGTTTTATTGTTTTAAATTATATTTTTGTTAAATTGGCTGTTAAAAAAAGGATACATTGGAGTAAACTGTACTACAGAAGCTTATTCTACTTCAATGATGACATAGTCTTTTGTATCTGTTCACCCATTTGCTGACAGAAAAGTGATTTCAGTAGTTCTTTCACTATCAACTTATCATGAAAGGGATATTTCAGAAAGATACTTCAATGGAAGTGAAAAAAACAGTACATGTTATTGGAGACATCACTCATTTCATCTTCTGCTGAAAGGAGTACATTGATGTAGTGTTGTAAACAATGCAGAAGGTGTTTGCTTATAGCCTGGTTCATATGAAACATTCTCTTTCCTGAGTGATTTGGAGGGGTTCAAACATTTCGTTACTGTTTTATCAGAGAGAAATGCACTTGGTGACAGAAAGCTGACTGTTAGGTTCATATTCACTTTGAGATTCACAAAATTATTTTGTCCAATTCAGGTACTAGGGTGTACATGCATGTCTTAGTTGGGAAACACATTTCTTCAGGAAAGAATACATGGAAGAAACTCTACTATAGGAGCTTATTCTCCTTCAAAGATCACATAATCTATGCATATGTTCACTCATTTGCTGATGTAAAATAATTTAAGAAGCTCTTTATTATGTAACATTCCACATAAAGATACTTGAACACAATGCTGAAAAGAGTACAAATTATGTGAGACAACACTCATTTCATTCTCTACTGAAATGAGTACATTGACATGGCCTTAAACAGTGTAGATGGCTTTTGTTGAAAACCCACTTCATATAAAATACTTTCATTCCCACGTGATTTGGAGAGGTACAAACACTTTAGTACTCTATTTCTCAGAGTGAAGACACTTGGAACCACAAAAGTGTACAGTCAGATTCATAATCACTTAGACATTCAAAAACCTGTAGAATTCACATTAAGTAGTACACTGTACATGCATTTCTTAGGTTGGCTATGCTTTTCTCATAGAAAGAATACTTTGGAGAAAACTCTGGTATAGAAGATAGGTCCATTTCAAACATGACATAATTCTATGCATCCATTCACTCATTGGACCTCAGAAAGGTCATATCATTAGTACTTTCTCTATAATACTTTCATCTGAAATGATTATGTTTCAAAAAGTTTACTCAACACAAGTGCTGAATATAGTATATATTTTCACACATACCACTAATTCTTATATCTACTGAACTGAGTGCATTTATCTGGGGTTCTAAACACTGCAAACTGTTTTTGCTAAAAACCTACTTCTAATGAACATTGTCATATCTGAGTGATTGGGAGTGGCTTAAAAGATTCATTCCTGTTTTATCCACAAGAAATGCACTTGGTTACAGAAAATGGACTGTTAGCTTCATAGTCATTTCAGCGTTCACAAAACAGTATTTTTTTTCTGTTTATTTGTTGGGAACCACTCTGCCTGGTTTCAGGAGTTATAACTGCCACCTGTGGCTAAGGCTGAGTGAGTGACCTCTGGACTGTGAGCCATTGAGGAAACAAAAGCTTGTCTCCCTGGCAAGAGTGCTGCTTCTGCCATCTCTAGCCCCCAGGGCTTGGTCAGTTAGTCATGACAAGTACAACCCCTCAGAGGTGGGGCAACCCATGGCAGACACGATCATGTGGGAGGCCATCAGGGTAGGACTCGGGGGCTGCAGCAAAGTGAGGGCAAAGGACACGCACCCCCTTGCCTCTGGATATTTTGACATATCCTGAGACCCCTTTCCATCTGGGAGAAGCTCTGGGAGAATAATTTACTGGCTCTGATCCACTTAAGCCTAAATCTTGATGGGGATGGGGTGCAGCCCTCTGTCGGCTAGAGCGGGTTCCAGGGTAATTGGGTATGAGAAAGATTTTTTAAAATCCTGTGAAGCCTGCTTTGCAAAGAATGCATTCATTCAAATGATAAGGGTCTGGGCAGGAAACAAGTCTCCTAAAGTTTTTTGCAACCCCCTTACTGACAGGCACTGACTCAGATTAAGCCCCAATTTTTATTTGGAAAGTTATCTATTGTTTGATCCTTGCCTCCTGCAATTGATTGATGAGCTTTACCTGTATCCCTGTGTGTCATGAACATAATAAATACCATTTGAAGTAAGGATTCAGGGGCACTTCTCCTTACAGATCGGCCATGTTTACTCCCCCAAGCAGATCATCTCTTAGTGGCATTATGTTCATCCCGGTGGAAGAGGGGTGAATGCTGGTGGAGTGACACCACACTACTCCTCACCCACACCACAACACTAACCCTAACTCTACACTAACCCTAAGTCTAACCCAAATCCTACACCCTAACACTAACCCAAACCATAACCTAACCACAGCCCTAGCCCTAGCCCTAATCCTAGCACTAACCCTAACCCTAACCCTAACCCTAAACTTAACCCTACCTGTAGCACTAGTACTAGCTCTAACCCTAGGCATAGCCATTACCGTAGCCATACACATAACTCAACCGCTAACACTAAACCTACCCTACACAGTAGCCCTAACCCTAAAACTAACCCAACCCTAACTCTAACCCTCACCCTAACCCTAACCCTAGCCCTACCAATAGCCCTAACCATACCCTACCAACTAAGACTGAACCTGACACTGATCATGACACTAACCCTAAACCTCCACCTCACCCTCACCCTAACCCAAACCATAAACCAAACTCTAGCACTAGACCTAACACTAACCCCAGCCCTAGACCTGACCCTAGCCCTAGCCCTACCCCCAACCCCAACCATGACTCTAACACTAAACCTAACCCTTAACCCTAAACCTAAGCCTAGCTCTAAATCTAAACCTAAACCTAGCACTAGCCCTAATAGTAACCCTAACCCTAAGCCTAAACCTAACATTAAATCATAACCCTAGCCCTAACCCTAACCCTAGCCCTAGCCCTAGCCCTAACCCTAGACCTAAACCTAACACTATCACTAGCCCTAACCCTAGTGGTAGCCTTATCCATAACCCTACCACTAACCACAAACCTAGCCCTAACCTAACCCTACTCCTAACCCTAAACCTATCCGTAAACCCAGACCTAACCATACACCTAACCTGAACCACAGCCATAGCCCTAACCCTAACACTAGACCCAGCCCTAGGCATAAACCTAACCCTAACCCTAGCCATAGCTCTAACCCTAACCCTAGACCCAGCCCTAGGCCTAAACCTAACCCTAAACCTAACACTCAACCAAACCCTAGCCCTAGCCCAAACCCTAACCCTAACACCTAGCCCTAACACTAAACCTAACCCTAACCATAAACTTAACCCTAACCCTACAGCTAAGCCTACCCCTACACCTAACCTGTATCCAAACCCTAACCTTACCACTACACCTACCCCTAACCCTATCCCTACCCCTTACTCTAACCCTAACCATAACATAAACCTAACCCTAGCCGTAACACTAACTGTAACACTATCCCTAACCCTAACCCTAACCCATAACTCTGACCCTAACACTAACCCTAACCCTAAACTGAGCCTTAACCCTAACCGTAAGTCCTACCACTAGTACAAACACCAACCCTAAGCCTAACCATAACCATAACCCTAACACTAAAACTAAACTTAACCTTAACCCCTAACCCTAACTCTAACCCTAACTCTAACCCTAACATCTAACCCTAACCCTTACACTAACCCTAAACCTACCCATAGCCCTAACCCTACCATTACCCTAACCTAACCCAAATGATAACCCCAACACTAACCCTGACCTTACCTCTAATCCTAACCCTAGCGATAGCCCCAACACTAACCCTAACTCTAACCCTAACCCTAGACTTGGCCCTAAACCTAGCCCTAATCCTAGTCCTAGCCCTAGCCTTAACCCTAAACCTCATCATCACACTAACCCTAACCCTAACTCTACCCCTAAACCTAACCCTGCTACCGCTAAGCCAACAAGGCTTAACAAGCCAACAAGGGGTAACCCTACCCCTATCCCTTACTCTAACCCTAAACCTGAACTTAACCCTAACCCTAACACTACCCCTAAAACTATCCCTAACCCTTACCATAACCTCTAACACTGACACTAATTCTAACACTAACCCCATTCCTAAACCAAGGCATAGCCCCAAACTTAATCCATAACCCTAAACATAGCCATAACACTAACACTAATCCCTAGACCTAGCCCTAATACTAACCCTAACCCTAAAAATAAACCTAACCCTAAAACTAACTTTAACCTTAAAACCTAAACCTAGCCCCTAACCCCTAACCCTGACATTAATCCAAACCCTAAACCTAGCCATAGTCATAAACCAAGCAATAACACAAACCTAAACCTCAGCCCTGGCCCTAGCCTTAACCCTAGCCCTAAGCCTAGCCATCACCCTAACCCTAAACCTAGCCCTAGACCAAGCCCTAACCCTAAACCTAACCCTAACCCTTACGCTAACCCTAACCATCACCTTTGCCCTGAACCTAAACCTGACCCTAACCCTAACCATAACCCTAAATCTAAAACAAACCCTAACCATAACCCTAACACCTAACCTTAACCCTAACCCTAAACCTAACACTGACCCTAACCCTAAGACTAAACCTAACCCTAACACTAACTGAAACGCTAACCTGAACTCTAACACTAATTCTTGCCTTAACCCTAGAAGTAAACCTAAACCTAACCCTACCTTAGTGGAGCAGTATACCTAACCCTTAGCTTACCCTAATCCTGAACATAACCCTAACTCTAGCCCCAGGCATAAACCAAACCCTGATCCTAATCCTAACCCTAGGCCTAATCCTAACCTTAACCCTAATACTAACCCTAACATTAATCCTAAACCTAACCTGAACCCTAAACCTAACCCCAACCCAGACACTAGCCCTAATCCTAATCCAAACCCTAACCCTAACCCTAGCCCGAACCCTAAGCCAAACAGTAACCCTTACACTAAACCCAAACCTAAGCCTAGACCTAGCCCTAGCCCTAATCTTATCCCTAGCAATAAGCCTAAAACTATCCTAACTCTAAACCTAGCCCCAGCCCTAGGCCCAACCCGAACCCTAACCCTAATGCTGAACTTAATTAACCCTAGACCCAGCCTTAACACTAAACCTCAACCTAACCCTAGACCTCACCCAAACCCTAACACTAACCCCAGCTCTAACACTAAACATGATCCTAACCCTAACCCTATCCCTAATGCTAATCCTAAACATAACCCCAACAGTAGCCCTCAGCCTAACCCTAACCCTAACCCCAGCCCCAACCCTAACATTAACCCTAACTCTAACTCTAACCATAACCTTACCCCTAGCCCTAGCCATATCCCTAGCCCTACTCCTACTGTAACCCTAATCCTAGCCCCAACCCTAATCCTTCCTTAACCCTAACCCTAGCCCTAACCATAACCATAAACCTAACCCTAACTGTACACTTAGCCATAGCCCTAACCCTTACCCTAAACCAAACCCTGACCCTAAGGCTAAGCCGGTAGCTAGCCCTAACTCAAAGCCTACACCTAAACCTCACATTCTCAATAAGCATAACCCTATCACTAGCCATTTGCCTACCTCTAGCCTGAGCCCTAGCCCTAGACATAGCACTAGCCCTAACCTTAAGCCTAACCATAAACCTAAACTTAAAGCTAAACCTAACCCGAACAGTAACCCGAAACCTAACCCCTAACCTTCAACCTTTCCCTCGCCCTAGCCCTAGGCCTACCTGTAATCCTAACCATAGCCCTAATGCTAACCCTAACCCTAAACCTAACCCTAACCCTAGGCCTATCCCTAGCTCTAACACTAAATATAACTGTAACCCTATTTCTAGTCCTAGCCCGAATCCTATCCCTATCCCTATCCCTAGCTCTATCCCTAGCCATAGCCCTAAATCAAACACTAGCTCTAACCTTAACCCTAGCTCTAGCCCTAGCCCTAGACCTATGTCTAATGCTAATTCTAACCCTAGTCATACCCTAAACCTACTCCTAACACTAACCCTAATCATGATCCTGACCCTGACCCTAGGCCTAGCCTTAACCCTAACCATAACCCTAACCCTATCCCTAATACTAACCCTAACCCTAACAATACCAATAACACTAACCCTAGCCCTAGCCCTAGCACAAACCCTAACTGTAGCCCTTACCCTAACCCTAGCCCTAAACTTACACCTGACCCTGATCTGAACCTGAACCCTAACCACAAACATAACCCAAATTCTAATAATAACTCTAACCCTAACTATACCCGTGACCTAAACCTAACCCTAGCTCTAGCCCCAGCCCTTTCCCTGGCCCTAGCCCTAGCCCTAGCTCTAATCCTAACCGTAACCCTACTCTTAGGTGTACCCTAAACCTGGTCTTAAGTCTCACCCTAATCCTGATCCTGACCCTGACCCTGAACGTAGCCCTATCCCTAACCCTAACACTAACCCTAACCCTAGCCATAACCCAAACACTACTCTAACCCTAACTCTAGCTTAAGCTCTAGACCTTTCCCTATCCCTAGCCCTGCCTATAATCCTAACTCTACTCCCTACCCCTAGCCGTACCCTAACCATAGACATATCTCTAAACCTAATCCTGATCCTGACCCTGATCCTGACCCTGATTCTAGTCCTAGCCCTAGCCCTAGCCCTAACCCTAACCCCAAACCTAACCCTAACCTTAGCCCAAGACCTAGGCCTAAGCTTAGCCCTAAACCTAACCCTAGTGCTAGGCATCTGGACCTAGCCCTAGCCCTATTTCTAATCCTAACCCTAACCTAACCCTACCATATCATAACCCAAGTAGTAACGCTAAGCCTAATCCTCATACTGATTCTCACCCAGACCCTGATGCTGACCCTTACCCTGACCCTAACCCTAGCCCTAAACCTACTAATACCTTTAACCAAAAACTTAACACTAGCCCTAACCCTAAACCTACCCCTAACCGTACCTGAACTCCAGCCCTATCTCTAATACAAACCTAACCCTAGCCCTAGCACTACCTCTAACCCTAACCCTAACCCTAGCTCTAACACTAACTGTAATCCTAACACTAACGCATAACCCTAACCCTAAACCTAGTCATAACCCTAACCCTAAAGCTAACCCTGGCCCTAAACCTAGCCCTTGCCCTAGCAATAGACCTAGCCCTAATCCTATCCCTAACCCTAACCTTAACCTAGCACTAGCCCTAGCCCAGACCCTAGACTTAGCCCAAAACTAACCCTAACACAAAAACTAAGCCTAAACCTACTCCTACCTCTAACCCTAACTCTACCATTAACCTTAAGCATAAATCTACACCTACCCCTATCCCTAATCCTAACCATATCCCTACCCCTACCTCTAATGCTACCTCCAACCTTACCCCTAAACCTACCCCTAAACCTAACTTTTACCCTACCCCTAAACATAACCCTAACCCTAACCCTGAACCTGACCCTAACCCTAAACTTAAAGCTAAGTCTAAACTTAACCCTCAGCCTCACCTGCACACTAAATCTAACACTATACCTAGACCTAGCCCTACCCTAACCCTAGCCCTAGCCCTAAACCTAACCATAACCCTAAACCTACCTCTAAACCTACCTCTCATACTAAAACTACCTCTACACCTAACACTTTCACTATCCCTCACCCTAGACCTAGCCCCAGCCCTAGCCGTAACCCACATCCTAACCCTCATCCTAAACCTAACCCTAGCCCTATCCCTAGCCCTAGCCTTAACACTGACTGTGATCTTAACACTAACCCTAACAATAACTCTAGGCCTAACCCTATACTTAAACCCAACCCTACCCTAACCCTAGCCCTAATGCTGTATGTATTACTAACCCTTACCCATAACCCCAAACCTAAACCTAGCCCTAACTCTAACCCTAACCCTGAATCTAAACCTAGCCCTACCCCTAGACCTCGCCCAAGCCCTAGACCTAGCCCTAGACCTAGACCTGGTCCTAAACCTAACCCTAAACCAAAAATGAACTCTAAACCTAGTCCTAGCCATAGTCCTAGCACTAACCCTAACTCTAACCCTTCCCGCACCCCTAAACCTACCCCTACACCTAATCCTTTAGCTATCCCTCAACCTAGTCCTATCCCTAGCCCTAACCCACACCATAACCCTCACCTTAACCATAAATCTGTCCCTAGCCCTAGGCCTAAACTTGACCCTAACCCTAACCCTAACCCTAACCCTAACCCTAAGAGTAACTCTAACCATATTCCTAGCCGCGCCCAAAACCTAAGCCCTAGCCCTAGCACTAGACCTAGCCCTAGCACTACACTAACCCAAACCATAACCCTAATCCTATCTCTTTCCCATGCCCTAGCCCTAACCCCATCCTTAACCCTATTTCTAAACCTACACCTACCAATACCACTAATGCTACCACTAACAATACCACTACATCTACTCCTAACCCTAATCTTAAACCTAGCCCTAGCTCTATCCCTAACCCTAACCCTAACCCTACAACTAATCCTAAACCTAACCCAAACACTAACTCCCTAGCCTTATACCCTGGTCCTGAAAGTAAGCCTGACCCTAACCCTCAACTTTACTCTCAACCTAACCTAAATTTAAACCTAACTCTATCCCTGGATCTAAATCTAAACCTAATCCTAACCCTAGCCCTAACCTTATTCCTAGTTGTAGCCATAGCCCTAACATTAACCCTAGCCCTAACCCAAACCCTAGTCCTACCCCTAACCCAACCTCTAACTCTACCCTTACCCTGAACCCTGCACTAAACTCTACCCATACCCCTAAACCTAGTACAAACCCAACCCCTAACATTAACCCTAAAACTAACCCTGACCCTAACCCTAACACTAACCCCTAACCGTGACCCTGATTCTGACCCTGACTCTAACATCAACCCTCAGCTTTACTCTAACCCAAACCTAACCCTAACCCTGGATCTAAACCTAAACCTAATACTAGCCCTATCCCTAAATCTAACACTAAACCTAAACATAAACCTAGCCATAACCTTAAAATCTATCAATAACCCTAACCCTAGACATAGTCCTAGCTCAAGCACTAACCATAACCCTAGCCCTAGACTTACCCTAACCCTAACCCTACCCTAAACCCTACCTCTAATCCTACCCTACTCTAACACTAAACATAACCTAAACCACTAACCCTGAACCTGACCCTAACACTAACCGTAACCATAACCCTCACATGACCCTAACCCTAGCCATAACCATAACCCTAAACCTTAATACTTAACCCTAACCATAACCCTAACCCTGAACCTGACCCTAATCCTAAACCTAGAACTGACCCTGACCCTAACACTCAACCTGACCCTAACTCTAAAACTACGCCTAACCCTAGCCCTTGTCCTACACCTAACCCTAACCCTAACCATAACCATAACCCTGGCCCTAGCCCTAGCCTTAACCCTAAACTGAGCCCTAACTCCAGCCCTAACCCAACAATAACCCTAAAACTAACCCTAGCATGAATCATAACCCTAACTCTATCCCTAACCCTAACTCTATCCCAAAACCTAACCCAAACAGTAACTCCTAAGCCTTACCCTGGCCCCGACCATAACCCTGCCCCTAACCCTCAATTTTACTCTCAACCTAACCTAAATCTAAACCTAACCCTACCCCTGGCTCTGAACCTAAATGTAATCCTACCCCTAGCCCTAAATCTAACACTAACCCTAACTTTAACTCTAGCCCTAAACCTAACCCAAATGCTAACCCTATCCTCTAAACCTAACCCTAATCCTAAACCTAACCCTAATCATAGTCTCAGCCCTAGCCCTAACCCTAATCCTAACCCTAACTCTAAACCTAAAACTAAACCCTAATTCTAACCCTGACACTAACACTAACACTAGCCCTAGCCCTAGCCCTAATCCTAACCCCCAACACTTATCCTAACTATAACACTAATCCCTAACACGAAACCTAATCCTAACCTTAGCCATAACCCTAAACCTAACCTTAACCCAGTCCCTAACCATAGCCTTAAACTCTACCCTGGAATTAGCCATAGATCTAACCCTCACCATCACACTAACACAAATCCTAACACTTGCACTAACCCTAGAACTAGTTCTAGCCCTAGCCCTAGATCTAGCCATTACCGTACCCCCACACTAGTCCTAAACCTAGCCCTAACTGTATCCCTAGTCCTAGACCTAGCCCTAGCACTACCCTAACCCTAACGCTATCCCTAACTCTAACCCTAGCCCTAAACCTAGCCCAATATTACCCCTAATCCAAGCCCTAACCTATAACTAACCCTAATCCTAGCCCTATCCCTATCCCTATCCCTAACACTAACCATAACCCTAACACTATCCCTAACCCTAAACTTACTCCTACCCCTACCCCTAAACTTAACTCTAACACTACTGCTAAGTCTACCCCAACCTGCAACCCTACTCTTACTCTAACCCTAACCCTACAACTAACACTAAGCTTACCCCTAAAAATAACCATAACACTATCCCTAAATTTGAGCATAACCCCTAACCCTGACCCTAACTGTAAACCTTACCGCTAAACCTAGCCCTAAACCTAACCCTAACACCTCACCCTAGACCTACACCAACCATAACCCTAAACCAACCATAACCCTAACAACACTAAACTTCACCATAACCCTCATCCTCACCATAAAACTAACACTAAACCTAACAATAACCCTAGCACTAGCAACAATCGTAGATGTACCCTGAATCCTAATCCTAACCCTAACGTTAGTCTTAATCCTAGCACTAACCCTAACCCTAGCCCTAGCCCCAGACCACTAAACCTAACCCTAAACCTACCCCTAACACTCACCCTGATCTCAACCATCACCCTCACCCTAAACCAAACTCTAATCCTAGCCCTAACCCTAATGCAAACCCCTAAACTTAACCCTATCCTACCTTACCCCTAAACACCAACCCTAACCCTAAACCTAAACCTAATTCTAACCCCCAACCATAACCCTAACTGCAACCCTAACTCTAATCTTAACCCATAACCTTAACCCTAAACCTAAACCCAACTCTAAAACTAACCCTAAACCTAACCCTAGCCCTAGCCCAAGTGCTTACCCTAACCCTAGCCCTAACCCTAACTCTATCTATAACCATAAGTCTAACCCTAACCCAAACCCTATATCTAACCCTACCCTAGCTCTAGTGCTAGCCTTTTATGTAGCCCTAAACCTATTCCTATCCCTAGCCCTAACCCTAAACCTAGCCCTGACAATTGCCCTAATCTTAACCCTAACAGTAACCATAACCCTAACCCTAGCCCTAGCCCTAGTACTAAATGTAACCTTTACTTTAGTCCTATACATAGCCCTAACACTAACGCTAAACCTGACCCTGATTCTGACCGTGAACCTGACCCTAAAACTAACCTGGAAGTTGACCCTAACGCTAACCCTAACCCTCACACTCGCCCTAACCCTAGCCCCAGCCCTAGCCCTAAACCTAACAGTAACCCTAACCCTAACCCTAAAACTACCTGAGCTGTTCCATAGTCTTAACTGTAACCGTAACCCTAACCCTACCATGACCATGACCCCGATTCTGTCTCTGACCCTGACACATACCCTAACACTAAACCTAACACTGACCTTCATGCTACCTCTAACGCTACACCTAATCATTACCATATCCCTACCCCTACCCCTAATCCTACCCCTACCCTTAAACCTACCATTAACCTTAACCATAAATCTACACCTACCCCTAATGCTAACCCTAACTCTAACACTACCCCCCAACCTACCCTACCCCTAAACTTAACCCTACCACTAACTATAACCCTAACACCAACCCTTAAACCTGAACCTTACCCTGATCCTAAACCTAAAGCTAACCCTAAACCTAACTGTCATCCTCACCCACACACTAACCCTAACCCAATCCCTAGACCTAACACTACACTAACCCTAGCCTTAGCCCTAAATCTAACCCTAACCCTACCTCTAAACCTGCCCCTACCACTAAACCTACCCATACTCCTAACACTTTCTCTATCCCTCATGCTAGTCCTAGCCCTAGCCCTAACCCATACCCTAAACCTCACCTTAACCCTAACCCTAGACTAGCCCTAGCCATACACCTAGCCCTAAACCTAACCATAACCCTAACACTAACACTAACACTAATTCTAACAATAGTCCGAGCCATGCCCTACCACTAACCCTAACCTGAACCCGAAACCTAATTCTATCCCTAGACCATGCCATAGCCCTAACCATATACATAACCCTAATCATAAACCTACACCTATGGCTACCACGAACCATACCCCTAACACTACCCCTACACCAACCCTTAAACATAAACGTAACCCTAGCCCTGCCACTAGCCTAGCCCCACCCAAAGAGCTAACCCTAACCATAACTGTAACACTAACCCAGCCCTAGCTCTAGCCCTAGCCCTAGCACTAACCCTAAACCTACCCTAAACCTAGCCCTTGCCCTAATCATATACCTACCCCTACCCCTAACCCTAAACCTAACATGATGCTGACCATATCCCGAACCATAAACCGCACACTCTCCCTAACACTAGCCCTAGCCCTAGCCCTATCCTAACCCTAACCCTAACCCTAACACTAACCCTAGTCTTAGCGCTAGCCCTGGAACTAATGCAAACCCTAACCCGAAACTGAAACTGTACCCTGACTCGGACCCGGTCACTGACCCTGACACTGACCCTGAACCTAAACCAAACCCTGACCCTGAAGCTGCCTCTCACCCTACTACTAACCCTGTCATAACCCTAACCCTAACCCTACTTCTACCCCCAAACCTAACCCTACCATTAACCTTAATCATAAATTTACAACTAACCCTTACACTAACCCTATCCCTAACCCTAGCCCTACCCCTTCTCTTAACCTTAATCCTACCACTAACCATAATCCTAACCCTAATTCCTAACCCTGAAGCTGACCCTGACCCTAACTGTAACACTAATCCTAACCATCACCCACACACTAACGCTAACCCTAACCCTGGCCCTACCCCTACCTTAAAATTACTCCTAGCCCTAGTCTCAGCCCTACCATAGCCCAAACCCTAACCCTAACCATAAACCTAGCACTAGCCCTCACCCTAGCCCAAACCCTAGATCTAGCCCTAACCCTAACCCTAACCCTGACCATGACCATGATCCTGAACCTGCTCATGGCAAAGAACCTCACCCTACCCATAACACAATCCGTGACCCTACCCTTAACCATACCCTTGAATATACCCCTACCCCACACTCTAACTCTAACCCTAACCTAAACCTACCCCTATCCCTAGGCTTAGCCCTCGCCCAAGCCCTACACCTAACCCTGACCCTAACACTAAATTCTAACGTAACCCTAACCTTAACACCTAATCCTAATCCCAAACCTGGCCCTAGCCCTACCACTAATCCTAAACCGAACCATAACTGTAGCCATAATCATAGCACTAGCACTAACACTAACACTAACACTAACAACACTAACACTAACACTAACCCTAGCCCTAAACCAAGATCTAGCCCTAATGCTAGCACTAGCCTTATCCCTAACACTAACCTTAACCCTGGGCCTAGCTCTAACCCTAACCCCAAACCTAGCAGTAGCCATAGTCCTAAACATAACCCTCATGCTAACCCTAACCCTAAACCCTCAAACTAAACCTAATCCTCACTCTAACCCTAAACCTCACCCTAACAATAACTGTAACCCTACTTGTCGCCATACCACTAACACTAACACTACCCTTAACCTTAAACCGATCCCTAACCCTAACACAAATCCTAAACACTAACCCCGAACCCGACCCTAATGCTGACCCTAACCCTAACCCTAACCCTAACTCTAACCCTAACACTAGCTCTAACTCTAGACCTTTTCTGAGGACTATCCCTAGTTCTAATTCTAACCCTAACCCCAGCCCAACCCTAACCCTAGACATAATGCTAACCCTAAACCTGATTCTGACCCTTACCCTGACTCTAGTCCTAGCCCTAACCATGACCCTAACCCGAGACCTAGCCTACATCCTAACACTAGCACTAGCCCTAACCCTAGCCCGAATGCTAACAATAAACCTACCCTAACCCTACCCCTAAACCTAAGCCTAACCCTAAGGCTAGCCCTAACCTTAAACCTAACCCTAGCCCTAACCTTAACCATAACCCTGATCCTAGACCTAACCTTAACCCTAACACTGATGATTCCACTAATCCTAAACCTAACCCTAAACCTATCCCTAACCCTAACTGTAATCCCAACCCTAACCCCTAATCCTAACCTTAGCCCTGGGCCTAACCGTAGCCCTAGTCCTACCAGTAACACTAACACTTACCGTATCCCTACCCCTACCCCTAGCCCTCTCCCTAACTCTAAAATTACACCTAACTAAAACCTTAACACTATATCTACTTCCAGCCCTAACCATAAACCTAACACTGACCCTGACTCTGATCCTGACCCTACCTGGACCCTGACCCTAACCCTGACGCTGACCCTACCCTAAACCTCACACTCACAATAAACCTAACCCTAGCCCTACCTCTAGTGCTAGCCCTAGCCCTAAGCCTTACCATAGCCCTAACATTAACCCTAAACTTAATGCTCAACCTAGGCCTACCCTAAGCCTAACCCAACCCGAACCTAAAACTAACCCTATCCCTATCACTAGCCTTAACCCTAACCCTAACAGTAATCCTAACCTTCACACTAATCCCAACCCTAACCCTAATCCTCACCCTAACAGTAGCCTTAGCCCTAAACCTAGGCCTAGGCCTAGTCCTAGACAATAACTCTAACCCTAAACCTAGCTCCAGCCCTATCCCTTTCTCTAGCCCTAGCCCTTCCCCTACTCCTGATCCTAACCACAACCATAACACTATCCATAACCTAACCCTATATCTACCACAAATGCTAAACCTGATTGTGAGGCTGACCCTGAACCTGACCCTAATATCAACCATAGTCCAAACCCTAAGCCAAATCCTCAGGCTTAACCTAACCCAAACTCTAACCCTAGCCCTAGGTGTAGCCCTAACCCTAACTGTAGCAATAACCCTAACACTAACCATAAACCTAAACCTACCCCTAGCCATACACCCAACCCTAACCCCAAACCTAAACTTATCCCTAGTCCTAGCCCGATCTGTAACCCTAACCTTACACCTCACCATAACCCTAACCATAAACCCAGCCCTAATACTAACCCTACCATAACTCCAACCTTATCCCTAATGCTAAACCTCAACCTAACTCTAACCTTAACCCTAACAGTAGCTCTCACCCCAAACCTAACTCTATCTCCAGCCTGAAACCTAACCCTAAACCTAAACCTAGCCATAAACCCTATCCTACCACTAATCCTGACCCTGAACCTGACCCTAATGCTAACACTAACCCTAACCCAAAACCTATCCCTAGCCCTAAGCCTGACCCTAACCCTAACCCTAACCATAGCCCTAATTATAACCCTAATCCCAAATGTAAACCTAGCCCTAACTCTAAGCCTAACCCCACCTTTGCCCTAACCCTAGCCCTAGCCTTAACCCTAACCCTAGACTTAAAGCTAACCCTAACTCTAGACCTAACCCTAAACTTGGCAGTAGACTTAGCCCTAGCTCTACCATGAACCCTAAATGTAACCCTATCCCTATCCCTATCCCTAAGCCCAGCCCTATTCTTAACCCTAGCTCTAGCTATAGCATTTTCCACAGCCCTAGCCCTAGACCTAGATCTAATCCTAACCCATACCCTAACCCTAACCCCAAACCCTAATCCTAAAGCTAAACCTAGCTCTAACCATAGCCCTAGCCTGAGCCCTATATGTAAACCTAATCTTATCCCTAACCCCAAAACTAACTCTAACCCTTGTCCTAGCCCTAATCCTAGCCCTAACCCTAACCCTAAACCTAGCCCTGACCCTAAACCTAACCCCGATGATTGCCTAATCTTAACCCTAACCCTAACCATAACCATAACCCTAGCCCTAGCACTAGGCCTAAATGTAACCCTTACTTTAGCCATATTCCTAGCCTTTACCCTAACCCTAAACCTGCCCTTGACCGTGAACATGACCCTAAAACTAACCCTGAAGCTGACCCCAACACTAACCCTAACCCTTACACTCACCCTAACACTAGACCCAGTCCTGGCCCTAGACCTAACACTAAACCTAACCCTAACCCTAATCCTAGCTGTAACTGTACTCGTAGTCTTAACCATAATGTTAACACTAACCCTACCGTGACCATGACCCCAATCCTGTCTGTGACCCTGACACATACCCTTAACTAAACCTAACACTGACCCTCACCCTACCTCTAACAGTACATCTAATTGTTACAATACCCCTAACCCTACACCTACTCCTACCCCTACCATTAACCTTAACCATAAATCTACACCTAACCCTAACCCTACCCCTAACCAAACCCTACTGCTAACCCTATCCCTAACACTACCCCTAAACCGACTCCTA
Organism: Carollia perspicillata; assembly: GCA_004027735.1. NCBI lineage: Eukaryota > Metazoa > Chordata > Mammalia > Chiroptera > Phyllostomidae > Carollia > Carollia perspicillata. The sequence goes on along the minus strand of PVKM010015366.1, from coordinate 9,037 downwards.
ACCCTAACCTTAACCCTACCCCTAAATATAACCCTAAAACTAACCCCTAACCCTGAACCTGAACCTGACCCTAACCTAAACCTAACCCTAAACCTAAAGGTCATCCTCACCTGCACACTAACCATAACCGGTTCCCTAGCCCAACCCCTACACTAACCCTAGGCTTAACCATAAATCTAAACCTAGCCCTAACTCTAACCCTACCTCTAACCCTACCCCTACTGGAAAATGTACCCCTACCCCTAAACCTTTCTCTATCCATCACCCTAGTTCTAGCCATAGCCCTAACAAACACCCTAGCCCTCACCTTAACCCTAACCCTAACCTAGCCCTAGCCATAGACCTAGCCCTAAACCTAACCCTACCGTAACACTAACCCTATACTGATGCTGATCATATCCCTAACCATAAACCTCACACTCTCCCTAACTCTAGCCCTAGCCCTAGCCCTAGACCTAGCCCAAATCCTAGAACTAACCCTAACCCTAAACATAGCCTTAGCCATAGACCTAACCCTAACCATAACACGAAAACCGAACTGGACCCTGACCCCAAACCTGTCCTTGACATGGACACTGACCCTGACCCTACCTCCCACCCTACTCCTAACCCAAACCATACCCCTAACCCTAACCCTATTCATACCCCTACACCTAACCCTACCATTAACCTTAATTGTAAATTTAAAATTAACCCTAACACTAACCCTATCCCTAACCCTTCTCCTAATCTTAATCCTACCACTAACCATAATCCTACCACCATTCCTAACCCTGACCCTGACCCTGACCCTAACTGTAACCCTAATCCTAACCCTTACCCACACACTAACCCTAACCCTAACCGTAGCCCTAGCCGTATCTTAACAGTACCCCTAGCCTTAGTCCTAGCCATACTGCCGCAGTCCAGCCACAGCAGAGTCCAGAGGTCCGAAGGTCGCAAGGGAGTAAGGCATTGGCGATGAGAGACAGAATAATGACACGACCGAAAGAGCGGTGGAATTCTGCTCTGCTTTATTGCGCAGCAAGCAATATTTTATACTTTTATTTTTGGCAGAGATTAGCGCTTTGTGGTTACAGCTTTTTGTGTAAGTGGGCCAGTTTTAGAATTAATCATACAATTAAAGTCTGATGACATCTGATAATATTAGGGAAATATTTTAACCTTAAATATGATAGATGTTTTAATTATATTTTTGACTTGTATATAAGTTTTGGTTAGTAACAATATTTTAGTTCCTTATCAACGGGTCTTAGTAACTGCTCTGCTATAGAAACCTTTTGTTTCTTAGTTAATATACACTAGGGAGGTCTTGCCTGTGCCAAGTGTTCTCCGAAACTAAGACTCCTGCAAGATACATGTTGTCCCTTAATATTTACTATTTTAACTATTTATTATATACTCTTGTAAGGAAAGGGGGGGTGTTAATGGGTTTGGGAAACTTTTGGAGACTTTTTCTCCCTTTAGGTGGATACTATAACTTTCCTGCTATTATATAGGCTGGCTTGTACTGTCCCTGAACAGTAGGTACTATTTGCTGGACTTTTCTTCCTTTTTGAGCTAAATTTTCACATCTAGGTTTTAGGGTTATGCTTTGTACAGATAGCTCAGGTTTTGTGGTAGCTATAGGGGTATTTTTGCTAGGGATTCTAGGGGCCTCTGCAAGGATGTGGTCTTTTCTACCTCCTGCATTCCCCTGTAGGAGAAGGATTTACTATGGAGATTTTCTCCCTCTACCTCCTCTTCTGGGTGTCCAGATTTTAGGAATCAGCAAGCACAGTATTGAGCCACTAATGATTGCTAAAAAGAAATATGCCCTCCTCTCTCCCTTTGTCATGCCACATCCTTTCCTTAGAAGGTTGTCTCTCTGAGCTCATTCCTTCTCATGTCCGGACTCTGTCATGCAACATATGAAGGTGAGGATGTGGCACTGTACCATAACCCAAACCCAAACCCTAGCACTAGCCTTTGCCCTAACCCAAGCCCTATATCTAGTTCTAACCCTAACCCTAACCCTAACCCTAACCCTGACTGTGACCGTGATCCTGAACCTGATCATGGCAAAGACCCTGACCCTAACCATAACACAATCCATGACCCTACTTTTAACCATACCCCTAAGCATACACCTACCCCAAACTCTAACCCAAATCCTAGCCCTAAACCTACTCCTACCACTATCTCTAAGATTAGCCTTAGCCCTAGCCCTACACCTAACCCTAACGCTAACGCTAAACCCTAACCTAACCCTAATCCTAACGCCGAAACCTAAGCCTAAACCTGGCCCTAGGCCTACCCCTAACCCTAAACCAAATCCTAACCATAGCCATCACCATAGCACTGCATTAACACTAACACTAATACTAACACTAAGCCTAACCCTAAACCTAGCTCTAGAATTAACGTTAGCACTAGACTTATCCCTAACCCTAACCCTAAATCTAACCTTAACTCTGAACCCTAACCCTCATCCTGACCCTAATCCTGACCCTAATCCAAACCCTCACTCTTACTGTCACTGTAAACATAACTCTAAAAATAACGATAGACCTGGACCTAGACCTAGACCTTGACTTAGCCCTATCCCTCGCCCTCACCCTAAACCTAACACTAAGAAAAATCCTATCCCTAGTCCTAGTTCTAGCCCTAAAATTAACCCTGCCCCTAACCCAACTTCTAACACTACTCCTACATCTAACCCTACCTCTACCCCAAACATTCTTCCCTAACCCTCAACCTAGTACTAGCCCTAGCTCTACCCCTAAACCTAACCCTCAACTTAACCCTAACCATAGCCCTAGACCTAGCCTTAAACATAACACTTACCCTAACAGTAACTCTAACCCTAGTCCTAGCCATAAACCTAGCACTAACCCTAGCCCTAGACCTAACACTAGCCCTTGCCCTGGCCCTAACCCTAACCCTAACACTAACATTAACCCTCACCCCAACCCTACCTCTAATGCTCCCCTACCACTAAAGGCACCCCTACTCGTAAAGTGTTCCCTAATCCTACCCCTAGCACTAGTCCATGCTCGAGCCCTAATACTATCCATAAACCTAACCCTAAACCTACTCCTACCCATACCACTAGCCCTCCCCCTAAAACAACCACTACACCTACCCCTACCCCTACCCCTAACCCGAGCTTTTGCCCTAGCCCTAGCGCTAACACTATCCCAAACCTTAACACTTACCCTAGCCCTAACCCTAGACTTACCCCTAATGCAACCACTAACACAAACCATAACCCTGAACTTAGCATTACTCCTAACCCTAGAATAAACCTAATGCTAAAACTAATGATAACCCTAACTCTAGTCCTAAATCTACCATAGCCCTAGCCCTAGCCTTATCCATAACCCTAAACCTACCCTAGCCATGACCCTAAACCTAACCCTGATGCAAGCATTAACCATAACCCTAACCCCAAAACTACCACTAGCCTTAGTTCTAAACATATCCCTAAACATAACCCTAATTCTAACCCTAATCTTAACCCTAACCCTAGCCCTACCCACAACTGTAATCATAACCCTAACACCTAACATTAACCGTAGCCCTAGCACTAGCCCTAAACCTAATATTAACTATAATTCTAACCCTAACCCTAGCTCTACCCCTAACCTAATCCTAAAAGTAGGCATAGCCCTAGCCCTAACCCTAACCCTAACCCTAACTCTAGACCTAGGTCTAGCATGAGGCCTACTGCTAGCCCTAACCCTAACCCTTCCCCTAAGCATAACAAGCCCCCTAGCCCTAAACCTAACCCTAACCCTAACCCTAGAACCAGCCCTAGCCCTAACCCTAGTGTTAACAGTAGCCCTAACTGTAACCTAATCCTAGACCTAGGTCTAATCCTAGCCCCAGCCCTAGCCATAACCCTAAACCTTCCCCTAACCCTAAACATAACCGCACCCCCAAGACTACAACTAGCCCTAACCCTAAACCTACCATTAACCCTATCCTTAAACCTACCCCTAACCTTATCCCTAAACCTAACCCTAACTATAAATCCTGAACCTGACTCACACCTTCACACTGACGCTTACCCTTACCCTAACCTAGCCCTAAACCTAGACCTGGACCTAGTCCTAGCCCTGACTGTAACCCTTCCATTAACCCTAACTATTCCCTACCCCTACCCTAATCCTAATCCTAACCCTATCTCTAACCCTAAACATCAACCTTCTCCCAAACCTAACCCGAACCTAAACCTAGCCCTAAATGCTAACAATAACCTAACCTTAGTGCCAGCCATAAACATAACGATAACCCTAAACCTAACCTTAAAACTAGCACTAGGCCTACCTCTATCTCAATCCCTAACACTACCCCTAACCCTAACGCTACCCCTAACACTATGCCTAACCATAAACCTACTCCTAACCCTGCACTGAACTCTATTACTATCCCTAAACCTAACACTAACCCAACCCCTAACACTAACCTTACAACTAACCCTAACCCTAACCCTAACCCGTAACCCTGAACCTGATTCTGACCCCAACCCTCACTTTTACTCTCACACTAACCTAACACTAACAATAAAATTAACTCTGGATAAACCTAAACATAAACATAGCTATAGCCCTAAATCTAACCCTATTACTAACCCTAACCCTAGCCATAACCCTAACCCTAACCCTAAACATAACACTAGCCTTACCACAGGCCCAAAACCCAACCTTAAACCTAAACCTAAACCTAAACCTAGCCCTAGCCTTAGCCTAAACATAACCCTAACCAAAACCCCTAATCCAAACCCTAACACTTACCCTAACCCAAAACCCTAACTCTAATACTAGCCCTAGCCCTAACCATAACCCTAATCCTAACACTAGCCCTACCACTAACCTCAATCCTAACCATAGCCCCAGCAGTAGCCCTAGCCCTAAACCTAACCCTAACACTATACATAGGCCTAGCCCCATCTCTAGCCCTAACTCTAACCCTAACACAACACCTACCAATAACCCTAACCCTAACCCTGACCCTATCACTAAACCTATATCTAACCTTACCACTATACCTAACACTAACCCTAACCCCTAAACCTGACACTGGCCCTGACACTTACCCTAACTTTAACCCAGCCTGAGACATAACCTGAGCCCTAGCCCTAGACCTAACCATAAACCTTTCCCTAACCCAAATCATACCCCTATGCCTACCCCCAATCCTAATCCTAGCCCTAACCCTAACCCTAAACCTTCCACCAATCCTAAACCTAACACAAGCCCTTGCCCTTAACCAATCCCTAACCATAGCTATAGCCCTAGCCAGCCCTAGCCCTATCCAGAACACTAACCCTAACCATAACCTTAACCGTAACCCTAACCCTAGCACCACGCCTAGCCAAATCCTAAACTTAACACTACCACTAAACCTAACCCTATGTCTAACCCTACCACTAACCCTAATCCTACACCTAATCCTCCACCGAAATCTACCCCTACCCCTTAACCTAGCACTAACTCAACCCCTAACAGTAACGCTACAACTAACCATAACACTAACACTAATACTAACCCCAAACCCTGACGCTGACCCTGGCCCTGACCCTAAGCTTTACTCGTACCCTATGTAAACCTACCCCTGGACATAAATCTAAACCTAATCCTAGCCCTAGCCCTAAATCTAACACTAACCCTAATCCTATCCCTAGCCATAACCCTAACCCTATCCTTAACCCTAACCCTAGCTTTACTCCTAGCCCTAGCCTTAACCCGAGCCCTAGCCCTAGACCTAGATCAACCCTAAACCTAACCATAACCGTAAACCTAGACCCATCCCTAGACCAATCCTAACCCTACATAAACTGTACATAAACTGTAACCCTAACCCTAGACCTAGCCCTAGTTCTAGCCCTATCCTAACCCTAACACTAACCATAAACTGAACTCTAGCCCTAGCCCTAACCCTAACTGTACCCTTAACCCTACCCCTATCCCTAACCCTACTCTAACAATAAACCTAACTCAAAGCCCTAACCTTGACCCTGACCCTTACCCTAACACTAACCCTAACCATAACTGTCACGTGCCCCTAAACCTTGCCCTAAACCTACCCCTAACCATAACCTTAAACCTTAATCCTAACCTTAAGCCTAACCTTGGACTTGATCCTAAACCTAAACCTGACTCTGATCCTAACCCTAACCCTAACCCTGACACTGACCTTAGACCTACACCTAACCCTAGCCCTTGTCTTAACCCTAACACTTACCCTAACCGTAACTGTAACCCTGGCCCTAGTCCTAGCCATAACCCTAACTGTAAACCTAACACTAACCCTGCCCTAAACGCTATCCATAACCCTAACTCTAACCCCAAACCTAACTCTAAACCTAGCCCAAACCCTAATGCTAGCCCTAACACTTATTCTAACGCTAGTCCTAGATGTACTCTAGCACTAGCAATAGCCCTAGCCCTAGCACTGGCCATAGTCCTAACACTAGCCCTAACTGTAACCCTAAACCTAACCCTATCCCTATCCCATGTCCTAGCTCTAACCCTATCCTTCACCCCAATCCTAAACCTATACCTACCTGTACAGCTATCTCTATCCCAAACCGTACCCCCACACCTAACACTACCCTAATGTTAATCCTACTCTTAGCCATAGCCCTAGCCCTAGGGATAACTGTAAACCCCACCCTAACCTTACCCAAATCCAAACTGTAACGTAGACCTAATGCAAACCCTAACACTAACCATATCCATAAACTTAGCCCAGCCATTACCCTAGCCCTAATCCTAACCATAAAATTAACCCTATCACTAATCGCAGCCCAAACCCTAATCCTAACCGTAGCCCTAGCCCTAACTCTAACCTTTCCCCTAACACCAACCCTACAACTAACACTAACCCTAACCATAACCCCTAACTGTGACCCTGACTTGACGCTGACCCTAACCCTAACCCTCAACTTTACTCTCACCCTAAACTAACACTAACTATAACCATAACCCTGGATCCAAACCTAAATGTAATCTTAACACTAGCAATAAATCTAACCCTAATTCTAACACTAGCACTAACCTTACCCTTAGCCCTAGGCCTAACCCTAACCCTAGCACTGCTCAAGCCCTACCCTGACACTAACCCTAACCGTAACCCTAACCCTAGCCCTAGCCCTACCCCTAACCTTAACCCTAAAACTAACCGTAGACCTAGCCCTAGCCCTAACCCTAACCTTAGCCCTAGCCCTAGCCCTAAACGTAACCTTAACCCTAACCCTAACCCTTGTACTATTCCCGGCCCTAACACTAATCCAAGTCCTAGCCCTAACTCTACCACTAACAATAACCCTAGCCCTAGTCCAACCCCTCAATCTTCCCCTACCCCTAACTTTAACCCTAACAGTAACCTTAAACCTTAACCCTAACTCTAACCCTAACCCTGAGCTTGACCCTAAACTAACCCTGACCTTGACCCAAACCCTAACCCTGACCCTGGACAAAACCCTAACACTTATAATGACCCTAACCTTAAACCTAACCCTCACCTTAAACCTAAAACTAACCCTTAAGCCTAACCCTAACCTAACCTTAGCACTAGCCCTAGCCATAGCCTTAACATTGCCCCTAAACCTAGCCCTAAACCTAAACCTATGCCTAGCTCTAACCCTAACCATAACCCTAATGTTAACCTTAACCATAACCCTAAATCTAATAGTAGCCCTAGCCCTAGCCCTAGCCTTGACCATAACTCTGATGGTAGCCCTAGCCCTAGCCCCAATCCTAAAACTAACCTTAACCCTAACACTCATGCCTAACACTAACCCTGATGCTGATCCTGAACCTTACTGAACCCTAACCCTAGTCCTAAGCCTAACTCTCACCCTAACCATAACCCTAATACTAACCTTAGTGCTACCCCTAGCCCTAAACATAACCCTAAACTATACATGGCACAAGGCCTAGACCTAGCCCTGAGCCTAGCCCTAACCCTAACCTTACCCTAGCTCTCACCCTAGCTCTATCCCTAGCCCTCGCCCTAACCCTATGCTAACCCTAACCCTAACCCTAGCCCTATCCCTAACCTTAAGCCTAGCTGAACCATCAACCTAACCTTAACCCTCACTCTAACACTAACTCCTAACCTAGCCCTAGTCCTTACCCTAACCCTAACTCTTTCCCTAACCCTACTCCTAACACTATCCCTACCCCTATTCCTACCTGTAACTCTACCCCTGCCACTAACCCTAACCCTAACCTTACCCATAACCCTACTCCTAAAACTAATCCTAGCCCTACCCTAAACTCTATCCGTAACCCTGACTGTGACCCCCAACCTAAAACTAGCCCTTAACCCACCCTAACCCTAACACTCACCCTCACCCTAAATCTAACCCTAACTTCAACCCTAAACCTAACATTAACCCTAGCACTAGCCCTAGCCCTAACCCTGACCCGTCCCCTATCCCTAAACCTAACCCAATCCATAACACTCACCCCTAACCCCTAACCTACCCCTACTCCTAACCCTAACCCTAAACTTTGACTAGAGTTGCCTAGGTTTAGGGGTAGGGTTAGAGTTAGGGTCAGGGTTAAGGTTAGGGATTAGGGTTAGCATTAGGGTTAGATTTAGGGGTTAGGGCTTAGAGCATTAGGTTAGGGCTAGAGTTATGTTTAGCGGTAGGGTTTGGGCTAGGGCTAGGGCTAGGTTTTCATTAGCGATAGGGGTTTGGTTAGTGCTAGGTGTAGGGTTAGGGATAGGAGTAAGGGTTAGGGTTAGGGTCAGTGGTTAGCATTAGAGGTTAGGCTTAGGGCTAGTGTTAGGGTTACGGTTAGTATTAGGGTTAGGGTTATGGCTAGGGTCGGGGCTAGGGTTAGGGGTAGGGTTAGTGCTAGGGCTAGTGCTAGTGTTAGGGATAGAGTTCGGTTTTCACTGAGTGTCAGGGTTTGATTATGGTGAGGGTTAGGGTGAATGTTAGGGTCAGGGTCAGGATTATGACATAGGGTTAGGTTTGGGGTTAGTGTTTGGGTTAGGGGTAGGGTTAGGGTTAAGGTTAGGGGTGGAGTTAGGGGAA
>PVKM010015365.1:0-27979 GCA_004027735.1 Carollia perspicillata | reverse complement strand
GAACATTGTGGATAATTAACTGATTAAAATTCCTATGTAAAAATGTGCAATCTGATAACTGTTGAGAGGAAATGAGAAGCAAAATTATTTTGTGTACCCCAAAGCTATGAAGTCTAACAATCTACAGTGTGGGCCTGCCTACCTTCTTGCGTTCGATGATGGGGAGATTGGGTGACTGGGAGCTCTGGGCATCATACAAAAATGTACTTCAGGAGGATGGGAAGCTTAGGGGTCCGGCGGAGAAAACCTAAGGGAGCTGGCACTCCACTAATAGCACAGGGGAGGTCTTCTCCTTATGTAAAGTGGGCCGGCAAATACCATATCTGAAGAATTGAAGAGCCAGAGGTAAGAGGGTGAAATTAGTCCGTGCAGGTGTTGCTGAGCGGCTCTCCCACTGCTGGCTTTGAGGGGGTGAACCCCCACGCCTGGGCATAAGCAGGTGGGGCTAGTAATGATTCTGGCTAGTAATGATTATTAAAATAATCATTAAAATAAGAGGGGACAAAGAGGTTGTTAAGAAAGTGTGAGATTTCACTGGCATCACCATAAAAACTAACACTACAGAGATGTATCTACCTGTCTTATATTGCAAGGGTTACACCAGGAACCCTCAAGTCTGCTAGCTACACAGCAGGACGGTAGTGTTGCTTCGGGAGAATGGCTGCAAGGTGCCATCGTATGGCGCTGTGGTCTTGGACAACTTGGAGCAAGCCCAGTCTTGAGCCTAGTGAGGCGAAGGGCCAACTGTGATTCTCAGCCTTCAGTCGGTGACCACCGGAAGCCCCGCAGTTCTGGCAGCTGTGAGGAGGGAGGTGTCAGCTGGGATTGGAAAAAGTGTTGGTGGACGAGGTTACTGTAAATACAGGAGAAATTAGCCATCATCGGTATGTCAAATCAGGTGTCTTTGTCAAGGAGGGCTGCTGAAACCGTGGACTGGATGGCTTAAGTAACCAACCTTTATCCCTCACAGATCTGAAGGTTAGAAGTCTGAGATCAGCGTGCCAGCATGATCCACTTCTGGTGAGGTCTCTCTTCCTGGCTTGCACACAGCCGCCTTCTTACTGTGTTTTCACCTGGCAGAGAGAGAGAACGAGTAAGGTCCTTTTGTCTCTTCTTACAGGGGCACTAATCCCATCCTGAGGGCTCCACTCTCATGACCCAGTGATCTTCCAAGGGCCTCATCTCCAAATTCCTTAGCATTGGGGGTTAGGGTTACAACATAAGGACGTTGAGGGACACAGATATTCAGTTCATAGCACCAGGTAATGCTGCCTCTTGACTGGAGGCTTTGGAAGGAGTCGCTTAATGGAGACGTCTCTGCAGCCAAACGGAAACATATACACTCTCTTTTCTACCCTGGGGCAGACAGACACCAGTGGACTGTATTTCTGGCACCTGACTTGGCCATACTGTCTCTCAAAGGTGGGTGTGGCCTTCCTACCTTTTGGTGGGGGCGGCGTGGGGAGTGGATATCCTGTCACAGGTCAGATTTGGTGCTTGACTCAAGTAACAGAAAACCCATGCTAACTTGAGACTTTTGGGGCTTGGAGGACCCTGTTTGATATTTTTGCCTCATTTGTTGGTTTATTTGTTGAATTTGTGTCTATCCAGTAAACATTTTAGAATTTCTTCTGCTTTTTTTCCTAATTATTTTTTTCAGTTCATTTCCTCTTATGCTATTTACTAGATTTATCTCCTCAGGTCCGTGTGTGTGCAAACAGCATAATGTATATTTCAAAATGAATTCACAGTTTAAAAAATAATTTTTTAAAAAGGAGAAGTACACTATCTGAGGTATTTTATTTAGATGTTAAGACAACTTCTTTTAACTATAATTCTACTGTGCATAGTCATTTCACTCCTATTAAACAATTTAGGCCACGAATGAGTTTGCTTGGAGTTTTTTCTTTAATAAGAGACAAAAATAAAATAAATATTTTTAGATGTTACATTAAGTATGATACTGTCCCCTTTCTTTGAACAAGTTAACTTTGTTAAAGGAATCATTTGAGTGGCCATTGTAAGAAAATGGATAGCCTTAGTGTGATTCCATTTTCGATTAACGAGAAACACGAAGTTGACAAAACAGAAGATTTTATCTGAGTTTTGCACAGAGACTACTCATGCATGGAGAAAGCCCAGAAACTTTCCAAAGAATATCCTCTGCCCACCCCAGACAATCCACTAAAAAAAAAAAAAGCATTAGCTGATTTGCCTCAAAAAATAACGATTTGGGGATCTAGAAAGAAAAATGCTAGGAATATAAGAAAAATTATAATCTGTCACTGCTACATATATTATTTCTTTACCCTCTTCTCAGTCATATTTACTGTTACAATAAAATTTAGAAGATACATTCTGATTAAATACTATCTTCCTGTTTTTAAAAAGCTCACAGAACTGATAGTAAAGCACTGGTGTAATCAGCCATCCCTCCTCACCTTGTACTTAAGGCTGTGTCCTTTGTTTCAAGGTCCTGTTGAAATAAAACAGAATGAAATTAGTGACCTTCATACTGACTTCCCTAACAGCGTCTGGCAACCCACCCAGCCATCAGTCTGTCAATAGCTTCTGCAGTTTCAGATTTCATTTGCAAAAAAAAAAAAAGTCTAGTTCCTTTCTATAAACATCATATTTCAATTGTTTCTTTTGAAAAAGCTAATTGCATTTACACATGTTACATACTAATAAAGACCTGCTTTGTGGGTAAGCTTTCTGCAGAAGCGGAGTTTGATTGAAAATGTTTTATTTGAGGCATATGGAGAAAGCTGCAATAGTGAAGCAAAATATTTATAATTCTTCCCTGTTTGGTTTCGATTTGTCAGTCTTTTCCCTTCTTTACAGAAAACAACATCTTGCATACAAACTGTTTAAAAGTTGAAATCGTGGCATTCCAAATGCAGCCAGGGAAAGAAAATGGTAGTGACATTTAGAAAGACAAATGTAGGTAACGGAGGCAAACGCCATCAGCTTGGATTTGGAAGTCCGAGAGCCCTTCAGGGTCTTCAAGGATGAGGAATTGCTAGATCGTCTGAGTGGGAGCAGAGAGAAGACTCGTGTACTCACAGCTCAGTCTTTGTCTTTTAATCTTTGTCTTAATTCCTAACTAGTCTGTTCAGTGCCTTAGTTCATCTTTTTTTTTTTTTAATTCTTGATGTTCCCACTTTTTCATTGTGTTCCTTAAAAAAAAAATTCCCATCCTTCTCTTTTCCCTGTTTTTCATATTTATTTGTCTGTCTGGCCTGAAGAGTGGATTATCGAAATTTTTGTCCTTTTGAAGTGTATCTTCAGTTGTTTCTGCCAAACACTCGCCAGAAATCCTTGACAGCGTGTCCCGTGTAAGTAAGTCTTCCACAGACTCAGACGCTGTTCAGTTTCAGCTGCGCCAACAAATAATGCCTACTTTCCAGTAGTGGGTTTTCTATTAGCGAATTCCTCGGGGTGTGACACATTTCCTCAAAGTCAGATTTCCTGAAGTCACAAACACTTTATGATTTCCTTTAGTCTTTCATGACTTTGCATTTCAATCCCTGTGATATTTATTATACCTGGATCCTAGATGGTGTTTTTTTTTTTTTTTTTACTGTGACCTTAGAATTGGTTATCATCCAGGCTACTTTCCTTGTGTTTGGTTCAGAACGGCCTCGTATGGCTATGGCGTTGTAGCTCTTTGAAGCTTTGTCACACCAGGGGTTAGACTTTTAGTTTTGGGGGAAAATTAATCCTCAGGATTATTTGTAAAGTTTCACATATGTTAATATGACACTTGGAGGACATCTCGAGTCTCACTGTATTTCATGTAAAGGAAATACTATGCCTGAGCCCCTCCAGCACGGGTAGGTGGGGTGGCTCCGAGGGTGTTTTCCAAAACCCAGTGACTTGGGTTTTTTGAGGCATTTTCTTCATATTGTAGGAAAGCTCTTATAATTACTATTTTGAAAGGCAGGGTCAAGATAGAGAGAGATTGCCTTTATTATTATTTTTACTAGACATCTACAGTCTGTTCACTCTGTACACTGGTTTCATTTTTTTCTTTCCCCCTCCCCCACAATCTTCTCTTAAAGTCGGAAAAGTCCCTGTCATTTAAAATACGCTACCAAGGTAAAGGGTCATCTTAGATATTTTCTCCTGAGTCTGGTACTTTTAAAAAAATTTTCCCACATGCTCTTCCTCCCATTATCTCCTTGAAGCATGGGCAGTCTTCATTTATTTAGACTAGCCTATTTAGAAATACCTTCCTGAGGCTCTTTCCCCACCCCCACCCCCAACAAATAAACACAGAAACCTACCAGACCGAAGATCTGATTGAGGAGAGGCGCCTGAGATTGAGCTTCTAGCTTTGGCATTTGAGAGACCTGTATTCAGATCCCAGCTTGAGTTTGGTACATTTATGCAGCTCGCTGAACTTTGTTGAACCTCAGTTTATTCATCCATGAACTTGGATAATAATACCCATTGCGAGGATTAAATTGTGTATAATGTATATAAAACTCTCAGCAGACTTCAGTGAATGGTCACTAGTCATAGCAGTTAATGTTGTGTTTTATTTGAAGTTTTATTAGATGGTGTCCTTTGGGATTCACATTCTTGGAGTGTTAAAGAAAAACCATGCCCAGCATTTCTTACCTCCCAGTCCCTTTTCCTTATGGTATCTGCATCACCGAGCGAGAATGGAGACTGAAGTGCATTCTGCCACCTTTATTCAGCTAGAATGTTGCCTACCCTGGCTCACTCTAACGGAGCCTGCCTGGAATGACCTGAAATCTCAAAAATTCAAAGATGGCCTCAAGATTTTGTACAGAAAATTAAATTGGCCCAAAGAAACCCAACCTACTTCTGGAATCAATTTCCATCGGATTAAGGGCGCGTGGTACAGTCGAACAGCCATGCTCTTTGGAGCCCACAATATTTGGGTTGCAATCCTGGTTCTGCCGCTTACAAGCGGAGGTGTCTTGGGCAGTTTGCCTTACCCGACCAGGGCTTCCCTTTCCTTATCTGCAACATGGTGCTAATTTTGGAAATCCTGTCCAGGTTGCGAACTGCCTGGAATTGTGTATGGGTAGCTCTGGGAGGAGGTTGCTAGGATTGCAAACTAAGTGGCCTCAAAAAGAGTAAAAAAAGTCTTGGGCTCGTGTTCTAAACTTAATTTTGCCCCCACCTCACAAGGTACATGGGACAGGTTAACCTGAATCTATAAATTGATGCGCTAGAATTAAATTTTTATAAGAAATTACCATTTTTTTGGGGGGGGGCAACATATTGTGGATGTAGAGGAGTTAATCGAAATGCCAGAGTTGTTTGTTTTACAAGAGTAAGGAGTTGGAAGTCTGTTACATTCTGTTACACCATTTGGTTACTTCTTTTGTTCTTTTGATGTGTGAGGAATGTGGGGCGATTCCTGGGCTTTTATTCTCCTTGAAAGGTAGAGTGAAAAGACTCAGTAACAATTCTTTCTCCTGAAGTCCCCCCTCCTCAAATCCAGGAGTAATACAAACTTGAAACAGATATTCCCGACTGCTGCGGGCTGAGTGCATTTTGAGAGTTGTCAGGTGCGACTCAGCGCCCTGGGGAACATGATAGCTCTCTAGTCAGACAGCAGACAGCAAGTGGCCATTTAGGGGTTGCTCCCCAAATTGGGTTGAAATGATAGTCAAGAAAAGAAAGGGCAGGATGTGTGTTTTACAAAAGGAACTTGACACCTTTCTATCATTTAGAATGTTTGTTGTGTTTAACTTGCTTTCCCTTTTTGAGCCCGAAAGGTGCATTTCCAGATTAATTTGCAGCATGTTTAATTGTATGGGGAGTTTCTGTCTCATAAGGCTATAGAAAATAATGAGCAGATAAGAAAGGCCTAATGACAGCATCTGCATAGAAGTCCATGACACATTTATCTGCATAAAAATGTTCTCCTTATTTCTAAGGGGTAGTAAAGACAAATAGAAAAAATACAGTCGATTGAATGACAAGGGACATAGTAGTGCCCCCTGAAGGTTTGAGCTGGACCTCACTGGCCTGAAGGCTGTGACAGGGATTGCTAAATGGCAGACAGTCGCTGCACTTCTGCTGTCACGGTTTCAGCAATTGTCACTGTCAAAATGTAGCACATTCATTATTCAGGTACAAAACTATAATTAAGAACATTGGCCAGGAAAGGGGGAGGGGAATTGGACGGTCCAGGGAGTTGGAAGTCGGATAAAGAGCAGTTCTCCTCTAGGTCACTAGTTCAAACTTCGCCCATATTGGTAATGACTGACAGTCATTAATATATGATGGCTGTTTGATGGCCTATAAGAGTAGGTGCCCATATCAGAAAAGTCACCATTGTAATTGGCATTAATTGGCACTTCTGTTGGCAGCGTCAGCCGAGAGGCTGAAGATTGAATGGGCTATAGCGAGTGAATTATCCTCTCATCCTGAGCAGTGGGCCTCCCAGGGCTGAGATGAAGCACCGTCGCAGGGCATTGTGGGCCAGCGGCTGCTGTCCCAGCTGCTCGGGCTCTGCAAACATAGGACATCAGTTTGTAGTGCTCTCTGTTTGGCACCTTGCTTGATGAGCGCTGAATCTGCTTAAAATCCAGCCTCACCAAAATGAACAATGGGCCCACGAAAAGCAAAAGGGCCCAAGTCTGAGCTAATGAGGAGTACCTCCAGGGCATCATCCTCTCCTGGTTTGTTTCCTACTAAACCACACTTGGTCACAGACCCCAGCAGCTTCCTGTGTGATCTGCAGCAATAATTGATGGTAACTGTTTTTTTTAAAGCATACTCTGCTTAGAAATGAAAAAACAAAAGGCTCTCTGAACTGCCTGCAGTAAAACCCTGTAGAACAAGCCACCATGTTGACTTTTATAGTTGAAAATTAAAGGGCCACTGTAATAATTTTTTTTTTTGCTCTTCATTGATTTAAGGACCTAGTCGAATAATAATTTAGACTCAACTTTTCATCCCTGCATAGATTCATGATTTGTAAGCTGTTTCTGGCAACTATCTCTGTAATATCAGTGAAATTTCTTTTATTCATCTCACTTTTTGGCTCAACTCCCGCATAATTAGCTTCTAGGTCAAAGTATCAAGTATTTAAGACTAAATTTCTGTGGATATCAACTCCTAAAGGACATTTCATAACAGTAGTACCAGTCGCCATTTCCTTAGCATTCTTCATTTATCTATATTAATGTTGAAGTATGTGGGCAATGTGTTTTCTGAAAAAATTAAACATCAGAAAGAAGTTGATTTACTGGTACTTTAAATGGCTATTGTTTTCAGGTTTCAGAAAAGCACATTGCTAAAAGTATGATGAACAAAAAGCAAAACAGGAATGTTTAAAGAATAGCAAAGAGTGCAATGGCTTTGTTTGAATTGTTACTAACTTAAGTTAGAACAAAAGCTATTATTACTGTGGTTTAAATGATCTACAAAATCAGATTATTTTTTCTGTAATTAGAGTTGCTTTAGCATATTTATATTTTTATTTGAATATAGTTTTTACAATTTATGTTTACATAGTTTGAACTTGTAAATTAAACCAAAAGTCTTATTTTCTTGGTATATATTTTTTCTCTAAATTTTCTCCTTCAAAACCTGATAACTTTATGGGTTTTTAGCATTGCAAAATAAATGTGGAAGTTTTACTATAGGTGGCGCTCTTGCATACATCTTGCTTTCAGAAACGTCCCTTTATATAGAATGAATTTGGCAGGCAAGTTTAATGGAAGCTGCTTAATAGTATACATTATATATCATAAATTCTACTTAATGATTCTGCCCAGATAAAGAGCCATGAGCCCATTCCTCAATGATTGATATGCTTGTTTCATCCAAATTACCACCATTTGGTATATTATGACTTTTATTAGCAATCCAAGAATTTTAACAAGTAGATCATGGCTCACCCACATTAAAATGTGAGAGAAATTTGGATCTTTCTGTTTTCTCCTCAACTGCAGAGGTGGCACCATTTGTGTTTCTCACTTTCAAAGTAAAAATTTCGAGACGTGATTAAAGCAAGGTGGACAGTGTAGTAAAAGAGGAAATTTGCTCTCTTAGGTGCAGGATGATGGCTCTGGGGTTCTCACACTGACACAGAGTAAGGCATGTTTACAGTCAAAATGTTGCCTTATGATGGAACAAAATTTGCTACCTGAGAAAACGTTACATATTATCCTTCATTTTAGGAGAAGGAAGACACCATGGACATTTTAATTTTTGATAAAGACATAGACTAGATTAAGAAAGGCAGGAAGTTATTTGCACATGACTTCAGAGAGATGACCGGAGGAAAATGAGAGAAAAGTCAGGAGAGAAGGGAATGGAGGGAGGAAAAGGACTTGTTCAACAGGAGCGAGCTGACTGGGCTTTCCCCAGGAGGGGAGAGTCCTCCTCCACCTGGCGTCACAGCTCCTCTCTGGAACTGCAGGGCCGCCCGCCTGGGTTCCTCTCAGAGGGGCCTCATGGTCGGGGTTACCTCAAGTTTCCAGGGATGATACTTTGTTAATTGGTAAAATAGGTACTGTGGTTTAGCCTCACACAAATATTTCACTTACAAAGTATCTCAGAAAAGATATTTAGGGAAACATTTTATTGCCATTCTGTAAATCTTTTCATGCTCTTTGGGAAAATTTTGGGGTAAATTAAATCTCTCTGATCCATACATAGATCACCCCAGTACGCTAAGAATGTACAAAAACCTCATTCTGTTTGACATTTCTTATTCAGAGAGAGCTCCTTGGTTTTTTTTCTAAAGCCTTTACATAACAAGTTAAAAATAACCTTCCTTGATGATTTAGTGGCATGAACTTGAGATTAGAACTTCAAAGACAGTTGCATACAAGATGTACTTATTATTCTTGTGGTCCCTTGAAATATTCTAAAATGTCATGTTAAAAATGTCATTGCCAGTTCTTTACCTCTTTTTGTTCTATATTTGTTTGTTTGGAATGAGACTTCATCGTACCACTTTTAAGACCTTTACATTTCCACTTAAAATAGCAATTTATATTTATATGGAAAAAAACTTTCTCTGCACAGAGGGGAAGGTCATAGTACATCGGTCATAATTTCGTATATAATATTTTAAGAGAAAAACAGAGCTTGATGTTAAACAGAGCATAGCAGCAAATGCTTATTTACTAATCAATGAGATAGATCTAATATAGCAAAATTTTTGCAATGGTTTTCTTTTTTAATGTGCAAATAGATTAACATCTCTTTGCTTCCCACTCGCAGTATTTAAAGAAGAAACTGGGAATGATATATAGGTTACAAAGAATGTGCCATCCATTATGTATGTATTTCCATTAATGTCAGTATTTTAGCAATAATGCTGTTAACATTGGCATTTGGTAAGATGGTCCCCACATTGGCTAGGAAAATTCACTCATTGGCAAATGGCTATGTGTCTGGCAGTGTTTTAAGTCACTCATTCATATATATGTATATGAATTTATTTAGTCTTCCCCAAACCCTACGAGGTAGGTATTGCCACCTTCATCTAACAAATGGGAAGCGGAGACACGGAGAACTTGAATAAGCCAACCCAGGTGCCACAGCCAGTGAGAGCAGCATTTCTACCACCTGACTAGGGTTTGCGGCTCATCCACCACACATGCCGCTTTTCAGGTGCAGCTAGAGATTTTGTGGGAACACAGATTTTGTGGGAGACAGTTTCACTCAAGGGCAAGTGTTTAATGGTCAGCCCACATCTATGCCCGGGGACCCCAGGGACTTTGTTTTCTAGATATCTGATAATTGGTATTTACATCTTGAAGTTCAGAGCTAAAGAGAAACAAAGGGAGTTTCAAGTAATTGTGAAAAAAGAAAGGAGATTTATGAATTTTGCAGGGTACTTGAGAAAAAGACAAGGAGTTTTGAATTCCAATTTCATGTTCATGTGGAATTTCATGAATTTCAGGGTGGATTTCATGTATTTTCTTACTCATGGAAAGACTTTAGCCCACTTTCATAAGTGGAAGGGAGTAAGGGTAAGGCAGGGAAGTGTGAACCAAAAAAATTACTTTTCTGGTTTGGATTTGTTGAACTACCAAGATGGTGACAAAAACAGAAGACATTCAGTAGGGGTTCAGGCTGGGGAAAAAGCCCATTCTTGATTAACCTTGTTACATTATTTGCTTTGAGCACTTATGACTTTTCAGAATGCCAGAGACACAGATAGTCAAATAAAATTTAAAAAATGCAGTTAGGAAACAGTTCTCCAATTTTCAAATAAAATCAGACAATACAGTTGGGGGATTTTCTCCATGGGTCTCACATGTTCCTACACTTTCGCAGGCAGAGGTTCTGACTGCTCCTGTGCTGGGCTGTCTTTTCCGGAGTGTTTATACAGTGAACAACCTTGGACAATAGTGTCTCCCTCTGGAGAGGAGATGCTTACTGTCCATGACAATAAACCCTCAGGATCTCTAAGGTCAGGGTTTGTTTCCTTTAAAGTATCCTGCTGCAGGTACAGATAATGTCACTTTGCATCGCCCCATGGGAACTGGGGCTTGGGAAACCGAAGAAAAAGCAATGACACTGTGGCTACTGCCATTACTGATAGTAATGACACCCTTTCTCTCTGTGCTAGCAGTGTTGTGTCTTCTGCCAGCACCCACGAAACTACTGTAGGCTAACTTGTTAGCTTGAAAAAAAGGGTAAAATCTTAGGCCCTTTATAGTTCTCAATAAACACATACTACTGAAACCCGTTTGGATTATTCCTTGGATGATAATGTCATTTCACTGGTATGTAAAGTTGAATTTAGATATAGTTTCTGATATCAATATAGATTATACAGTTTATTCTCTGAAAATTTTCCATGGCAAATCTAATTATTTCCACCTGACCGTCTTTTACCTTTTCCTATATGCACTATTTAACATTCTCCTACTTCGGTGGAGTCACGTTTTGATATTTGTATCAGAAGAGAGAAAATATGCATATGGCTATGTCAGTGAGAACTGAGAGCACCACCTGGAATATTGTATGGGCTATACTTTGGAAATCATTGTTTTAAAGCATTATATCCCTGCAAGATGATCAAACTGTATTCCCCTCCCCCACCATGAGCCCAGAATATTTTATTCATCAGAGACCTTCTACTTAGTTTAGTAGCAAAGCGACGTAACAGAGTTCTTGATTAGTATCAGGACATCCAACTTCTAGTCTCTACTTGGTCAAGAGTGCTGGGTCAGCAAACTGTCTCATTGTCTCTTTTTTTAAAAATGGGGATAATAAACCTTGCCACCTGCCTGCCTCACAGCAATATTGAGAATACTAATGAGGGTCTCACGAGAGACTGTGAAATCTGTAGAAGGAATATGCTATATAAATGCGTGGCACCAAATCATATCATTTCAGAACTGAAGAGCTCATAGAGAGCACTCGAGCCGATCCTCTCATTTTATAGGTGAAGAGACTGCGGCCCAGAGATGGCTAGTCTGAGGTCATATAACCGGTTAGTGCGGAGCAAAGGACGAGAAGCTCAGTCACCCGGTTTCCCTTTGTAAAAGAGCTGCTTAGTGGTAAAAATAAGAAAAGATGAATAATCCCAGATATTTCCAGGCATATAGTGATGTTGTTTCCTCAGTGGCTTGGCATAAGACAGGCTGCTCCCCAGAGGCAAGTCAATTTAGTAATTGAAGTTCATCAAGGCTTTTACTTACATCAAAATGAATGTTTGGCTTTTGGCAGTTGTACTGAGTCTACCTGGTGAACAATTTTCTCTAAGATATTCTTGAAATAGTTGGTTCCTCGGTTAAGTGTGGAAGACGTTGATGAACGCTCTCAGTGACTGGAGTAATAACTTAGGTTCCATATGAAGTATATTCCTGTGAGTGGGTTGCTGTATCCAGACTTCCACATTTTCTTTTCCATAGTTTACTTGGCGTGATTGGATTTCTCCATTTGCTTTGAATGTTTTCTCGTGTATACTTGCCAAGGAGCGTCAGCACCTTCCCTGGTCTCTGTAGTGCCAACGACAGCTGAGAGCTGTCAGACAGCCAAGACTCTAGAAACTGTTTGCCCATATCCACACATCCAGGTACAAACACTGGGGCCAGAACCTGCATCACTCATCCTGTTGATGCTCTTAATTAGGTGCTAATTAAATATTGTGGCAGGAAGCTTCCTCTTTCTGGGGTATAGAAGACTAGACTGAAGCAAATGCTGTATGACCCAATGCAGACAAATGTGTTAAGTCTCTGGGGACTTCCAGGTGTCTTATACTCTTTTTTAAAAAATTAAGTATATTTTATTGATTATGCTATTGCAGTTGTCAACTTTTTTTCCTCCCCTTTGCCCCACTCAGCCCAGTACCTCCCCATTCCCTCCAGCAATCACCTCTCCCCCCAATTTGTGTCTATGGATTGTGCATATAAGTTCTTTGGCTTCTCCACTTCCTATACTATTCTTAACCTCCCCCTGTCTATTTGTGCCTACCAATTATGCTTCTTATTCTCTGTACCTTTCCCCCATTCTCTCCCTTCCACCTCCCCACTGATAACCCTTCACGTGATCTCTATTTCTGTGATTCTGTTCTTATTCTAGTAGTTTGCTTAGTTTTTTTTTTTTAGGTTCAATTGTTATAGTTGTGAGTTTGTTATTTTACTGTTCATCGTTTTGATCTTCTTAAATAAGTCCTTTTAACATTTCATATATTAAGGGCTTGGTGACGATGAACTCCTTTAGCTTCACCTTGTCTGGGAAGCACTTTTTCTGTCCTTCCATTCTAAATGATAGCTGTGCTGGATAGAGTGATCTTGGATGTAGGTCCTTGCTTTTCATCTCTTTGAATACTTCTTGCCAGTCTCTTCTTGCCTGTAAGGTTTCTTTTGAGAAATCAGCTGACAGTCTTATGGGTGCTCCTTTGTAGGTAACTCTTGTCTTTCCTCTTGCTGCTTTTAAGATTCTTTCTTTATCTTTAAACTTTGGCATTGTAATTATGATGTGTCTTGGTATGGCCCTCTTTGGGTCCAACTTGTTTAGGACTCTCTCAGCTTCCTGGACTTTTTATATCTATTTCCTTTGCCAAATTGAGGAAGTTTTCTTTCATTAGTTTTTCAAATAAGTTTTCATTTCTTGCTCTACCTCTTCTCCATCTGGCACCCTTATGAGTCAGATCTTGGAATGTTTAAGGTTGTCCCGGAGGTTCCTAAGCCTCTCATTTTTTTTTGGATTCTTGTTTCTTCATTATGCTCCTGGTTAATGTTTATTTTTCCTTTTGTTCCAATTTTTTAATTTGAATCCCATCTTCCTTTCCTTCACTGTTGGTTCCCAGTATATTTTTTCTTTATTTCACTTCATATAGTCTTCACTTCTTTATTTTGTGACTGTACTCGGTCATTTCTCTGAGCATCCTGTTCACCAGTGTTTTGAAGTCTGCATCTGACAGGTTGGCTATCTCGTCATCATTTAGTTCTTTTTCTGAGTTTTGATCTGTTCTTTCATTTGGGCCATATTTCTTTGTCTGGGCACACCTGTTAGATTGTAAGGGGTGCAGCATTAGGTATTCCCCAGGGCAGGGCAACCCACTTGGCTGCTTTGTGGTGCTGTATGTGAGGGAGGTGTCAGGAGAGAACAATACTGCTTGTTCGGCTCTCACCGCATTTTCAGTTACTTCCTTTATTTCCCATAAGTGACTGGTACCCTTTTAGCTGCTGCCCTGGTGTTGATTGCCCGAGTGGCTGGATTTGTGTCATTCTAGGACCCTGTGGTACCTTTAAACAGACTCTCCCGAGAGACTGGCAGTTTCTTCTGCTGCCACAACCCCCGCAAGTTTTACAGCCAGAGGTTATGAGGCTTCATTTCCAGGCACTGGAACCCTGGGCTGCGCAGACTGGCCTGGGGCTGGGATTGCTCACTCCCCAGTTACCCTCCTGGTTTTTATCCACCACACTTGAATATGGGACCGCCTGTTCGGCCAGCCACTTCACTGTGCTTCCTCTCTGCCCCGGCTGCCCCTTCTACCCATCTGGATGAATGTTTCTTCTTTAACTCCTTGATTGTCAGATTTCCATACAGTTTGATTTTCTGGCAGTTCTTGTTTTTTGTTTTTATATTGGTTGTTATCTTTCTTATTTTTGTGCAAGGAGTTGAAGTGTGTCTACCTATGCCTCCATCTTGGCCGGAAGTGGTGTCGTACAGTCTGAAGAGCTCCTTATCTGCTGTGTAGCATACCAAGGTTATAATAAATTCGTTAACATGCTATTATTTGAAAGTATGTCCTTATTCTTAGTTTTGTCCATTTGGGTTATTAAGGGTTAGATCTTTATTTGTCCTTTAATTCAGGGATTTTTAGAAAAGATCATGGGGTTTGTTGATTTGTTCAGCCTCGCCGATATCTTGTTCTGAAAAATAGCACATGTGCTTTACTGAATATAACATAACCTAAAAGAAATACTGTGGGTTCAGATAACACTTTTCAGTCTTTCTATTTTTTAAATCTGTTAATATTTTTAAATTGAATTTATTGGGTGATATTGGTTAATAAAATTATATAGGTTTCAAGTGTACAATTCTGTTGTGTGCTATGCTGATTGGGTGTCCACACTAAATTTGGCATCAGTATGGTGACCGCCTGGGGGTGGGGGACCACCAGGTTGCCTAAGGAGGGGTAAACCAGCCCAGGTTGGAAACTGAGCAGCTCAATTCCTCCATTTTTAAAAAAATTCTCACCCAAGGATATGTTCATTGATTTTTTATTTTAGAAAGAGAAAGGGATATATATATATCCCCCCTCTCTCTCTATGCATCTCTAAATATATATAAATATCTATCTATCTATCTATCTATCTATCTATCTATCTATCTATCTATCTATCTATTTATCTATAGAGAGAGAGAGATCAATGTGAGAGAGAAATATTGATCAGTTGCCTCCAGTATGCGCCCTGACAGGGGATCAAACCTAGGTAAGTGCCCTGACCCACAATCGAACTTGTAGATTTTTGGTGTGGGGGATGATGCTCCAACCAAATGAGCAACACGGCCAGGTTCAGTCTTTTTACCTTTAAACATGAGTATTACTGGCATGGCAAGGGGTTTGGTCTCAGTTATTGTCCAGCGGGGAGTCACTTCAGAGAGCCCAACGCAGCTCTTGTCTCATACCATCTGCCCAGATCTCTAACTTCTGTTTCACTTGCACAAACTTTGAACAGAATCTTTTTCAACTACTCTACAATTGGGTCCAAGCCACCTAAGCTATCAGTTACTGGGTTGTCAATATGACACTGCCTGCCATGCTGTCTCTGCTACTCAAGTGTCTCTGTGTTCTTCCTTGGGTTCTCCCTCTGTCATGACCAGCAATGACTTGTGTGAGAGGAACATTTGAAACACACTTTGCTAAGGACATCAATGGACTGGCCACCTCTCCCCTTGTCCTCCCAACCCCCTTTTCCCACTTTGTTCTTCCTTGACCATCCCTTGTCATATTACTAGTGAGTTACCATTAATCATTACCTGGAATCTGCAGCTCAAAGCCACTATCTGTTTTGTGACTTCACTTCCAGTATCAGGTAGCTATATGGGTTCTGTTTATTCAATGGGATGCATAGGTAATAGTCTCCTGCCTTAAAGGTGTTTTTTTTTACTTAATTTAAACTAAATAATCATTATTAATAATGATGTTAACAACTCACATTTATTAACTACTTACAGTGTGCAAAGATACTGTGTTAAATGATCTCCATGTATTAACTCACTTACTCTTCAACATGTAGAGGTAGATACTCATCCAAGTTATTGCCATACGGTCTTTCTGGAAACGACAGAGGGGCAAGTATACAAAGACATTTTTTTAGGCTGAATTATGGTGATTCTATTGTGCATCCTACATTAGAGTGGAGACAATTCACAAAGTGTTTATGTTGAAACTGCACATCAGTTAGTGATGACCGCGTGGGGAGCCTTGCACTTGAAGGAAGCTTATCTTGGGTAGGAAGAAAGAGCCCTTTCCCATGTTTCTTCAGAGACTGAGAGGCACATTTCTGAATGATCAGTGACAAATGTGAGACTTACAGTCATGATAAAGTGAGGCGATACTTGAGTACCTTCTAAGTGAATAGGTTTACATTGTGATGTAATTATTAAAAGAAAAAAATTTATTGTTAAGCACCAGGTGTATGCTTATTTGGAAGAACTGAGGGAATGAAGCAGTATTTTTATAGTCGATGGGGGGACTGGGATTCAGTCTGTCTTGGAATTCCGAGGCATTATGAAACAACTTTTTAGGACATAGTATTGTTAAATTCTTCTATCAAGTGAAAAATGATATAAAATTGATGCCAGTTTGTGACTTAACTTTCAAAATTAGATATGTTTCTTTAAAAATTCATACACAAAATATAATTTTTATACAGTTGGATACATCCATTGCCTTTATGATTTTCATTTGTTGTGACATGTTTAAAGACGTCCCTTGTTTAATAATTATATTACAACTTATCATAGTTTTCTTCTCATGGCTTATAGGTTTATTCTAGATTTTTAAATGTTTTCTTTAGCTGGAATTTGTTTCAGTGTAAAGACTGAGGTTGTTATCTACCTTTAATTTTTTGCCAACGATGATAATTTGCCCTCGTGTTATTTATTGAATAGTTCACATTTGATTTCAGATGACATGTTTATCAAATGATAGATCACTGTGCGCTTCCCGGAATGTGTATTGTTTCATTGATCTCGTTACATATCCCTGCGCCGGTACCGGGTTGTTTTAATCATGATAGCCACACGATACACTCCATCTTTTACTGCACTCTCCTCTTCCTTCCTGTTCTCCTCCTCCTCCTCCTCCTGATTTTCCTTTTTAAAAGTTGTCCTGAATATTCATAATAATTTTGCACACGTTATTATTTAGATAACATTTAGAATCATTAAAACATTCTCTGGAATTTTAAATGGGATTACACTACATTTATAGAATCATTTAGAAAAGACTAGCTTTATTATCATGTTGAAGCTTGATGTCTAACACAACTTTACTTTTCCATTTATTCAAGTTTTGGCTTTGTCCCTTAGAAAATTTTACAGTTTTATTATTATATGGCCTCTATATTTCTTTATATGTATTTGTAAATAAAAAGGTATTTAAATATATGTTGTTAATACATAACTTGTTAAATGTTTACTATGCTTATGATGGGATCTTGTTTTTTAAAAATATTTTTTAAGAATATTTTTATTTGTGCAGAAGGATTAGCAGAGAGAGAAGATAATCATATTCCACAAAATAATTATAAAAGAATGTTTTAAGTGTTTACCAATGATGGACTGAGCAAAGTTTGCTAATATGTATTAGTGAGTACAATACGGCAATGAAAATAATGGTATAGATCCACACTGACCAAGATAAAAAGGATGACCACAGCATATTGTTGAAAGAAAAAACATATTAAGGAATAGCATTTGGCATGATATAATTAATTTAACACCACATGTATATAATTCATATGTGTATATATGTTTGAAGGGAGGTCAAACATAATATTTTTCAAAGTATTAACAGAGATTATTTCTAAGTGGCAGACTTTTGGATTCTTCTTATCTTCTTTTGTATATTATTTAATTTTTCAATAATATTTATCATATTTTATCAAAAGAAAAATGCAGCAACATACAAACAGAAAACGTTAGAAATTAAAAAAAAGATTTTATTTATTTATTTTTAGAGAGAAGAGAAGGGAGAGAGAAAGAAAGGGAGAGAAGCATCAATGTGTGGTTGCCTGTCAAGTGGCCCCCACTGGGGACCTGGCCCGCAACTGAGGGCATGCGCCCTGACTGGGAATCGAACTGGTTTGATTCCCTTTGGTTTGCAGCCTGCGCTCAGTCCACTGAGTTACACCAGCCAGGGCTAGAAATTTTATAAGGATTAAAAAACTGTATAAAACTAATGCTTAGCATGATTTTTTTCTTTCAAAGACATTCTTATGGATTTGATGTGGGTTTTTTTAATGGGAAGATTGAATATAGTTACAATTTTTTTTGTCTGCTAAAACCTATTCAGCCTGTAAAATCATTAGTAATTCTGTTATTTAAGCTGTGCTGATCACTCCGATAATGACACCAACAGAAACATCTTCACACCTGAAGGACAGATTTCTATTGCTTTGCAATCACACATCAGTTAATAGTTATTAGTTATTAGTTTGTATTGAGTTATCAATAATGCTTTGCTTCCCTGAAACTTAAAACTAAATCATCTAATAGTTAACTGTTTATTTTAAAAAATTCCCTGTGAAAACTTTAAAGTTATGAGAATTTAAATAACATACCTTTAAATGAAAGAGATAAGTTGTGATAGCAAACTATTTTTTCTTTTATACTTTGTTTTTATAATTTAGCGTGATAAACCTGACAAGTAAAAGAACGATTTACATTGAGCTAAGCCTCACGCCACACATTTAATGTGATTTTTATAATTTACAATGATTTTGTGAATTGCTGGGAGAATTCGTTATAAAATTGACAAAGTTCCGTATAGACGATATGATCACTACCCTTCACACTGCCAGAACACTGTTTATTACAGTCTTACTGTGTGTCCAAACCTATGCTTTGCGTGCATAATCTAATTACTGACTACTTGTGAAATAGAGATTGTTATTGTACAGTAATAGGCTGGGGATTTTGAGGCTCAGAGGAGCTAAGGAATCTGTCAGCCATCACACAGGTTCAGGAGAAGCTAGGGTGTGACCACGGTCAAACTGTTTACAACCTTCTAAGCACCGTGAGCCTACCAGCAGTCTCCCAAGATTTAATTTCCAATGACCCCACTCTTATTTTTCCTTCTGCTCTACCTTCCTTATTACATTATGTAGTTTCCCCTTTTAATTATCCCCCAAAGAGGTGACTCAAGCAGAGTTTAGAGGTTGTGCAATCACTTCACATTGCACGGAGGTGGTAATTAAGGATCAGACAAGTTAAGGGGCTTGTCTAAATTCTGTTTTATCGACAAAAATTTATCCAACATTTACTTTTTTACAGCCCCTTTTCCTTACTTTGTAAGTATTATTTTGATTCTGAGACTAATGCTATGAGGTAGGTGTAATTATTATTATTTTCATTTAACAGATGAGTAAACTGAGGCATTATAAAGTTGGGCAACAGGGACGCTGTCACCTAGGCAGCAAGCAGTCCAGTCAGGATTGGAATGCAGACAGCTGGGTAGTCTTTGCCCTTAATCACGCTGCTACGTTGTCTGGAACAAGAATCCAGGGCTCTTGGTTTCTATCCATTTTCCTTTTTATCATATTGGCCAATTATTTCAATTTTTGATCGGAAGAAAGTTCTCTGGCATCTGGCACTGAAAATATTATACGTTTTAGAAAAATGGACTTAAGGAATACTGCTAAAAATAACTTCAGTCTACATGAGGGGCTGTGCGTATTTTTAAAACAATACTCTGAAACCATGTTGATGGTTATATGAGATTTTCTTATTGATGATGACTTTTTCACCCAATACCTGCTGATCCTCCATAATGCTAATACATACCCAATGTTGACACTTGCTAGACTCTCTTTGCATGCATAAATATTAGATGTACTGAAATTTGATTTTGGCTCATCTTTTACTTTGAATAAAGAGATCTAAAAATCAATCTTTACAGCTGTGTTTCATTTTCTGTAAATAAAGGTCAACTATATCAGGGCAAGGGTAGTATTAAAGGTAATCTATGATGTCAAGGTAAAATGGATTGGTAAGCAGTTTTTAAAATTCTGATTTTAATGGGATACACAAACTTCGTATATTTTATTTTTCACCATCTTGAAACAGACCTATGTGAAATTAGCAGTGGTTCCTCCTGTGTTTACTTTCATTTCTCTTGTAAACAGCTTGTAGTTCTAAGCTCTCAGTTCAAGTTTAACACTTACTGGCTATGTGATTTGAGCAAGGTATTTTTTTCTATAAACTTTCATTTCCTCATCTGTACCTTATTCCTTATGAATAAGGAATCTTATTCACGATTCATGGAGTTGTGGGGATTGAGTAAAACACACAATCAATCAATTTTGTTAATGGGAAATGCAATTTATTCAAAGTGTAAATGCTGTTAATTCTACTGGCTGATTTGTCATCCAGTGGTGAGGCAGGATGTGGTAGTGGATCGCATGCTTGATTAGGATTCACTTTATTTGATCCTAATCTAATTCCAGCATTTGCTGTGTGAACCAGGACGGATGTCTGGCACTGAGACTCCAGGACAATCAAAGGGCCGGACCAGGAGAACTGTAAGGGCCTTAGCAGGTCGAAAAGTCAGTGTTCAAGATATTGTGTGCCACGTGTGGCCTGGTGAGCTGATCACAAGCTAGGATCACAAGTTTTAGAGGTCATATTCTTTTGCAATGATTACATATAAGAATGAAAATCACATAACTTTATAAGCACCCAGTTTTCATCTTTTAAAAATGGGAATTGGCGTAACAGCAAAGCCTCTCATTCAAATTCAGTAGAGTTCAATCATTTTTTTAAAAAGCAACAATCCTTTTATAAATGAAATTGTGTGGTGAACTCAATGTGTAAAATAAATATTTCAAATATAAAAAGATATGTAAAAATGCAGATTCCTCCTTAAAAATAAAGACCTAGCAATTGAGTCATTGTTTTCTCTTCCAAACCCATCCTTCTTTATTCCTTATTATCCAGTTGCTTAAAACTTAATGCCTGTGAATTATCTTGGACTTTTGTTTGTACTTGAATGTGTCATTGATCACCAAGGTAATTTCACCTTCTAAAGAACTCTTGGTTTCTTGCCCCATCTACCTCCACTGCCATTCTGCTCCATCAACTTTCCTGCGTGGACTAGTGTAATAACCATCAAGCTGGGGCTCCGGCTACTTGTCCTTCACCCCCTTAATCCATCACACTGCTGCCAGGTGATCTTTATGAAATGCAAACTTGAACACATTCATTCCTTTTCCCACTTCACTTCTGTAGGGACCCCTAGAGCACCCTGATAAAATACAAGGACTCTGATAAAATTTTTTTTAAAGACTTGGAGTCACAGTCATCTGCATACATTCTACCTCGTTTTCATAGAGTTAAATTGGGGAAGGAAGGTTGAAAATGCCTCCCAGGCCAAATTTCTACCATCGAGCAGGACACTTTACAGTGGTGCCTTCTTCAGATAACTTGTTTGCCAATGCTTTCCTTACTCTTTTGAAATGGCAGTCTAAGTTTATAAGTTTATGGAAGCTTATTTAAAATTTTTTTTTGCCAGTCACACGTTAAGTGGTGTCAGATTGTGCTCTTGTAGTCCACTGAACGTATGTGATTATCATAGCTTTACAATAGTTTTATAAAAATACAGTTAGTATCTGCCTGGGCAATCCCCATTGATTTTCTTTCTAAAGATGTTCTTGGTTATACTGGCATATTAGTCTTTCAGATAGACTTTAGATTCAATTTGTCAAAAATTCTATTGAAGTTTTCAGTGGAAAAATCTTCATGTTGTAGATTAAGAGACTTAACATTTATAAAGTATTAAACCATCTCAATATTTGGCTATTCTTTTTTACATGTTTTGTTTGCTCAAAACTATTTTGTGTCTTTCTGCAGGTAGACATATATTTTTATTTATACACATGCTGAATTTATCCCCAGATGTTTTATGTATTTTGATTCTATTGTGGGTGATTTAAAAATTGCATATTTTTAACTGAATATTGCTGATATTTAGAAAATATACTGTCCTTAGGGTCCTCCTTTATCAGATCATTTTGTAGAGCTCTGTCATTAGTTCAGATACACATGGATCCTTGATTTCATGCCAAAGACTTGTTGATGAAAAGATTTCTTGGTCATCAAGAACAAGTATAATTTCTAGGCATTGAAATGTTTTAGGTTTTAGAGTTTTCTCTCTCTTAGTTTATTTTCCCAGTTAAAATCCATGTCTGTGTGATCATAAACATATTTTCCATGAACTTTCTGAATGTAGGACTTAACATTTAGCCCCCTTAGTTTTCTCTTTTTTGAGCCTAGTGTACTCAGAGGATACATTTGATGCCTCTTTCACAGAACAAAAATGCCAAATACCATGATTGTTACTATAACAGTGAATTTGATCTTTTCTTCTCAATGTTTTTGAGACTCCCAATGGATGTGACTTATACAACATAACTAGGCTTTGAAAGTTTTTGTGGGATATTTTTTAAATATCCTTTTTCCTTTCATCATAAAGATACTTGTTCTCACATAAAATGAGCTGAATTTTATCATTTGTATATATGTAGCTAAATCATTCCTATAAATAGCATAATCTCAGTTATTCATCATTGTCAGGAAATCAGCTATTTATGTAAGTAAATTTTCTGAGGACATTATTTTTTCAAGGGTCAGAATTTCAAATATTTTTTAGATTGACATCTTTTCAAAAGGTGTACACTACTATATATGATATTTATTTTCCAACTGTGGTGGCCAGCTTTTTTTAAAAAGCTGTGTAGGAGAAATTTAACCACTAAATGTAAAAGGGGACGAGAGAGAACTGATGTGCGAAGTAAATCATCAAGACTCTCTTATAAATATTTTTACTCTACTCCTGTATGTTTAAACAAGAAGTGGATGTGCTCACTAAAGTAGTATAGAACAATTAAATGAAGGGAATATCAATAATGTTTTAGAAATGCCAAGTGACAATGGCTAGTTTGCACTAATTTTAACTTATTATACCTTTGTTACAGAGATATCCTCTTTCCTTTAATGAGAAACTTAAACAATGACTTAGTTATATTTTGTCACAGATAATGTGCATTCTAGGTGGCACCATTTATTTTCATTACTGGTTGTTATGGGTTGAATTTTGACTCTTTTCCCCAAATTCATATGTTGAAATCCTAATCCCCTGTACCTCGGATGGGACCTTTACAGAAGTAATCAAGCTAAAATGATGTCATTAAGGTGGGCTCTGGTCCAATATGACTGGTGTCATAAAAATGAGAAATGTAGAGACAGACAGACAGACAGATAGACACACACACAGAATGCCCTATGAACAGTAAAGTAGAGGTTGGGATGATCTGTCTTTAAGTCAAGGAATGCCAAAGATTGCCAGCAAACCACTAGAAGAGGAGAAAGGTATGGAAGAAAGTTTTTTCTTACAGCTTGGCTGCTGAAAATAAAAAGACTTAGGATTCTATCTGTAAGTATGTATACGGCGCCCTACAAATATCCAAGATTATTCACCCACCTATTTATCCATCTACCCATCCATCTACACATCTATCCATTCATCCATCTATCCACCCATCCAGTGTTTATTGGGTGTCTCCCATGAGCGAGGCTCTGGGGATATATGGTAGGTAAAGCAGACATTGACTGCGCCCTTGGGAAACTTGCATTGCAGCAATTATGTACAGTGTTCATGGAATTTTCCAGGATTACGTTTGTTTACTTCATTAAAACTGCAAACAAAAAGACACATCCACATGCCCTCCTCGTCACTGATACAGCAACTAGACTGCAATTGTAATGCCCAAGTTTACTTTTTCTCATCTTGTTTCACTTCCTTAAGGCTTTTAGCATGTGTGTTTGCTAAACTCTGTCTTTGACTCTTCCTTCATTTTCTCTTTTAATATCCATAATGATGTAGTTTATAGTATTGAAAGGAAATGATATTGATTCTAGAAAAGGACTATCACGATAAAATGTCATATACGAGTGCTAGAAGTTGAAGAGGAAACTCTTCATTCATTCATTCATTCATTCATTCATTCAGCAAATATTTCTATTTTAACCTTTTCTGGTCAATGTAGCTAAGGTAAAAATGCCCATGTGAGTGATACGGGACCTAGGAATGGCTGAGTACTGATTTCAGCAGCAGGCTAAAAGAGTCTCCAGAAAAAGGAAAGCTCTCATTGGTCTGCCTGTAGGTCATTTGTTTCTTTCTCATAAAAAAGGTGGAGTGAAACATGTGCAGCTGCAGGACCTCTTGGGTAGCTGCCTTTCTACAGATTTAATTAATGAATCAAAGGCTGGTGCTGTCTCTCTCAGGTGTTTTCTTGCCCTCAGAATCACCTCCCTCACTGCTGTCACCAATGTCCTTTGACTTGCCAGCCGTAAGCAAAGCCTCCTGTATTGTGGCAGCTCACCTGAGCAGACCAGGGTCTCCTCACCCTCTTCTCTGGAACTAGGTGTTCTTGTGGAGAGCAAAGGGCTTGGTCTTCCTTCTCCAGCAACCTGGCTGGGCCAGTGTTTCCTGGGCTCACCTGGTGGGAGATACCGGCAACCTCTATGTTTAATAAACATGTCAGGTGATTTCTATAATTGGGCACATTAGGAAGGCTCTGTGCTATGGCATTTTGAGGTAAGTCAGTACTTCAGTTGACTTATATTTTGCTCAATACAGGCTTAAGTTTTCTAATCCTTCAAAACAAAACAGACATTAATATCAGGGGAAATCACAATGTGACATGGGAAAATCTAGAGAATCTGGGGTTTAGTTTCTGTTTGCTAGTAGTCCAGGATGAATGCCTTAACTTTTTGGGGTCTTATTTGTAAAATGAAGAGGTTGAAATAGATTCATTCATTTGTTCATTTATTTAGGCATTTATCAAAAGTATGTCAACATCCTAGTATGTATGCTCTTGTTCAGGTTCCTGGGAAAGCAGTAGAGAATGAGGCATCCATAGATTATCTGGCTTCAAAACTGGCCCATTTCTCAGTGCACCATAAGCCTATCCAATATTATCACCTACTGATGGCCAGTACATGACGGAAAGGTACTATGGACTTATCAGAGTGATTTTCAACTTTTTCATCTCATGGCATGCATAAACGAGTTATTAAAATTATGTGGCACACCAAAACAATACATTTTTTGCAGATCTGACAAAAAATAGGTATAATTTTGATCAAGTTACCAAAAAAAGAGCAATTACCTACTTTTTTTGCTTCAAAGTGACTTTAAAAAAACCAGATACCTATTCTTGCATATGAGGATTTCTGGTAACAAGATTTAACCAATCAGATGCAATGTTATTTTGCAGTGTGACAGATAAGATGCAACCCTAGCCCCAGCCAGGTTGCTTAATTGGTTGGAGTGTCATCCCATGCACCAACATGTTACATGTTTGAATCTTGGTCTGGGCACATACCTAGGTTGTGGGTTTGATCCCCACTGCGCAGGGTGTATGGGGGGCAACAGATCAATGTTTCTCTCTCACATTGATATTTCTCTTTGTTTCTCTCTCTAAAAATCCCCTCTCTCTAAAAATCAATAAATACGTTGTCAAGTGAGGATTAAAAAAATATGCACTGTATTATATGACCTATACATTTATGGTTGGCTGTTACCATTTTTTAATTTGACAATCTAAAGGAAAAGATGTCAGTGCTCCTGTTGAAATAGTCAGGTATTTCACATCTGAAAAATTGTTGAGATACATCTGTTGAACATTGATGATTTATCATATTATTACTATAGTGCTTTATTTCCCTTCAGAGGAGCCTTGGAATTCTAGTCATGTTCTGGTTGTTAAATAAAATTCTGAAATTTGTGCTATTAAAAGAAGTGTTTTCCTAACAGAGGTACGATCAACTTCATTCTGAAGGTCTTGGTGGACTGATCCTAACTCCAGCCAGCTTCTACTTGGTTTTGAGGATGAAATGAGCTGACAATCAAATATTAGATAACTCCATTCTGAAGCCAAGATGAACATATTTAATTATGATTTTTCTGGTGGAAAATCATAAAAGGCGGTTTTTAAGTAGTTCAGTATCCTACAGTTTTCGGTTGAAGCCACAAAGTGCTCAGAGAGTTAGGAGTGCAGAGTTTCAGGTTGAATCATTGGTAGAGCTGAAGCCAAGATAGCTATTAATTTTATCACACTCGTTTCAGAACTCATTTCTCATTCAACGTGACTTTCTACACTGAATCCCATCAAAGTTTGGAAAAATTTGTTTTCAAGACAAAATCTGCATCAAGAGCACACGAAGGGCTTGCCAGGTCTGACCTTTCCTTGATGTCTCCTAAGGTTACAGTGCAGCTCTTTTGAGATATCTGGCTAATTTCAGAAAGTCCTATAAATTCAAGACCCTAGATTTTAAATAATTAAATTAAGTAAGGACTGAAAAGGACTTGAGGTGAGAGACAGTGCTTTTCCTATAGCTTTTCTAAGCTGCCTTCGGATCTGGATTTATTGCTATTTTGTGGGAAACTTTAAATTCACAACTTGGCTGAGTTATGATGAGCAGTGGTTTAGGTGCTTCATCCCTGCAGAGCATTGTCGTTAAGGTCAAGAGGATAATTTAAAATTGGAATGGAGATCTGTTAGGAGGGGTTAGAATCTATTTTGAGGGCTAATTATCCTTTGTTGGAGAGCTGACTTATCCTTAGGCCTTTTAGCCATATGCTCTTATTTTGTTTGCTGGAGATGACGAAAAGAAGATCTTGAAAAATTATGAAATACAGTAAAGTAGGAAAATAATACAATTTTATGGTATCTGAACAAAAGACAAATTTGTTTGAAATATAAAATGAAAAATAAATTGTTGCCCAAAGCTGACAGGCTTGACTGAGGACTTCCTGGGTGTGAGATCCTCGCTCAGAGTCCTGAGAGGAGAAACACCCAGGCCTGCAGGGTTCTGAGCTCAGGCAGAAATAACGCACCTCCTGCTGCAGTCCTTCAACACCGCAGCGGCCATGAGACCTACCATACTGCGGGGAGAAAAGCATTCTTCTAAAATATATCATCTGGGCCCTGACGGGTGTGGCTTGGTTGTTTGGGTGGGATAGGCAGGTCGCAGGTTCCATTCCCGGGTCAGAGCTTATGACTGCATTGAGGGCTCAGTCCCCAGTTGGTGTGTTTGAGAGACAACTGATTGATGCTTGTCTCTCACATCGATGCTTTCTCCCTTTATCCTTCTCTGTAAACATAAATGAATAAAATCTTAAAAATATATACTTCTCTGATTCTCATTTTGTTATCTACTAAACAAAGATAACAATCCACACAGCAGAGCATGGCTGCTAAGATTGAACGGGTAGTTGCAGGAGAATGGTCTCGCCCAAGCCTGGCATAGAGTAGGTGGTCAAATAATATTTCCTGGATCTATGGCCACGTACAATAGAACCGGTAAGAGTATATTTCTTAAACATAGAAAATAAGGTTTGAATTTACAGGTTATTTAGACTTGAAATGTGTCTTGTTAAGACCAAAGAAATATTGTCGAAAATATGTTGGGTCCATCTTTGATGATACAGAAGTATATCAACTGAGCCTTGGCAGGCTTGGATTAGAGGTACTCAGAGGCTAGTCTATGGAATGATTTGAGGTTCCCACCTGTAGAAATGAAAATGCATAAATGTCGTAACTCTTCTTGTATGTTCCTGGGCAGGCAACTCCTGTTCCATACCTCACTCTGCCACCGCCATCTGATGTGTTGTCACCTTCTCAATTATCTAATCCTTTGCTTTGATTCATTCCTTTACAGTGTGTTTGTCCTCTTGTAAAAGCTACCTGTCTCGCACAGGGCTGGTTATAGACCTCATATCAGATTTCGAGCACTGCAAGATTTGATTCCTCCCCTCTCCTCAGTATTTTATGATGATTTGACATTGGTGAAAAAACAGGCAGCCGTCGTTTTTATTACAGATGTTACTGCACTGCAGTAGGTCTCTGAGGTTAACACGGCAAACAATTGTCCTTTTGTCTTAGCAGTGTTTCCATTGTGATGTATGTCTTTGGCTCCGAAGATCACAAAAAATCAGGAGAAATTACAAGAGTGAATAGTAAAGCTAGTCATGGTTTTCAATGATTTTTCTTGCCTCCTAACTATGTTGCAGCTACATGTGGTAAATCTTACATGAAAGTAAGTGATGTGCGAAAGCAAGAAGTTGAAGTATTTCTTTCAACATCTATCAAATTAAGAATTTTATATCTTATCGTCCTGGATTACTTCTACTTTTATCACATTTAAAACTTATTTATTTTCCATTTCTGTTTTTTGTAAAATAGGTATAATACATCAGGCTTTTCTGAAAACAAGA
>PVKM010015364.1:0-27979 GCA_004027735.1 Carollia perspicillata | reverse complement strand
AAGAAATGTATTTATTCTTTGTAAAAGATGTGCAAAAAGATTTTTGAAAGCTTGAAAGTGTTGTTATCTATTATAGAGAACCTTAATAAATAGATTCACTGACACATCATACAACTCCCAATGGTCTCCAAGTTGAGAATTTCAAAGCAATTCAACCCAAATCGCCACAGGTTTCTTTTATTGCTTTTGATGAGTTGGACAATATAAATCTAGAACTTATATAAAAGTGTGAAGGGATGAGCCTAATCCAGCTTCCTCTAATGATGATCAAATTGAGAGAAAAGACTTCCCTACCATATTTCAAATTCAAACCAAATAAGACAGCATTGTCCCCCCACTCCATTAGCCAAAACAAACAAATAACCAAACCTAACTAAACCAAACCACACAAACAAGTAATCTTGAAACTATCGCATGTTGCAATAAATGGAGCCTGAGAAGATGTGCTGTTTGATTTATTTCCCAATATTTGCCTCTCTTTTATTGTCACTTACTGTAACCAGTAACCGAGAATTCTCATTAGAATTCCGGATTCACGTGTACAGTGTCCTGCACAACATGCTTACGTGGATTTCGAATTCATTCTAATATTCTTGACCTTGAATTCAGCATCTCACCCACCCATTTTTACCTCTAGTTTTTTCATCTCCATTAATGGCATCTTCATCTTCTCAGTAACTCAGACCAAAGCTTGACTCTCATTTTCTGACACACCACTTGCAACTTCTGAGAAAATCTTAAACTTTAAAAGAAATATATAAACTCTGACCATATCATACCATCTGCACTGCCATTTTTTTTTTAAATTCTAAACTACTTTTAGTCCTGGAGTACATCAGGGAATACAAGGGTCCAATTTCAATTTTGCTCTCCACTGAATTTCAATCTGAGCAAAACAGGTAGGTCCTTTAAAAAAACAAATCAGATTGGTAACCTATCTGTTGATGATCATTCAACTATTCCCCATGTTGCTGAAAATGACTGCCAGGTGTGATCTGAATTCTATTTCTTCTCTGAACTCACCTCATATTACTCTACACACACACACACACACACACACACACACACACACACAGTCCCCTTGCAGTTCCAGAGACACAGCATGTATATGGTAGAGCTCTCCACCAGCACCACCAATTCTGCTAAAATATATTTACACAGTGTGAGCTATCTAGACTACCACACTTAACCACTTCCCTACCACACACAATTCCCTCCCAACCCCCATTAACCTGCCATATCTATTTTTCCACATAATTCATCACGTTCTAGCATTCTAAAAATGAATTTTAGTTTAGTGCACTTATTTGACTTCATTGTCTTGAGTGTACATTTCTGAAGAGTGTGGTTAAAATGTTTTTGCTCACTTAGGGAACTGCAAAGTTTAGAACTATGTGCTAGTATATAGGAATGGTACATGTAAGTAAATATTAATAAGTACTAATCAAGATGAACTAACTAAAGGTTGTATTAATAATTATTAATGTGGGTTGATAATATTTACTCAGAAATATTGACTTACTGAATTGAATTTCACATGTGAAACCTGAGACATTATATGATTTATGCAGAGATGGGCAGGTGATGGAGACTGAGCTTGGCTTAGAATCTTTCTCCTTTCCAGGTTAACTCTCTGGTCTGCAAATGTGAGGGTCCATAAGCATCATGTAGGTACTTTTTAGATGGAAACCCTCAGAACCAGTTTTCAGAGGTTCTGATTTTGTATGTCAGGTTTTATTCTGGCAACACGTCCTCTAAAACATACCCCCTGAGCTTTTGCTGTAGCTAAACTCCACTCGGACAAACGCTGAATTGTTGAACTGCAACAATGCCTAATCTAATGTTCTGCCTTCTTTGCTCCACTTTCTTTGCATAAATTTTGGTGCCCTAGTAATTCATTTCTCAATCCTGCTTTCATATTGAAGTATAAAGAATCCTACTAGGGGCTATGATTCCAGTTAAGATGAAGGAAGCGCATTCCATTTGTCTCACCCACAGAATGCAGCTACTCAACCTCAACATAATAAAACGTGAAGTTACTCGAAGTGTCTGAAAAATAAACAGTAGCAAGCAGATTAAGAAAGAAGATGAGGATACAGAAATGAGAATGGGTTTACTTTTTTCCCCTTTTTCATGAGTTAAAGAAGTTTGCCTTAAAGGTTGCAATACAGCATGATTCTATTTATACAGCATTGTTGAAAAGACAGAACTATAGTGCGAGACAATAACTCAATGTCAGCAATTAAGAATGGATGTTACTCCTGGCTGGTGTGACTCAGTGGATTGAGCACTGGCCTGAGAGCCAAAGGGTTGCTTGTTTGATTCCCAGTCAGAGCAAATGCCTGACTTGCAGGCCAGGTCCCCAATAGGGGGCATGTGAGAGGCAACCACACAGTGATGCTTCTCTCCCTCTTTTTCTCCCTCCCTTCTCCTATGTCTAAAAATAAATAAATAAAATCTTTTTAAAAAGGATGGATATTACTATAGAGGGATAGCAAAAAGCAGTAGTTTGGCAGGGATGACAGAACTTTTTTGTACACTAACTGCTGTTGTGGTTTAACAAGTTTATGTGTATGTTATAATTCATAGAACTGTACACACAGAAAAGTTATTATTACCATATTACACAAAAATTAAATAATACAAATACAATACTAATGAGGTTCAGGCTGCACCCCAAATGATTATTAGATTTAATATAGGAGACAGGTAACTTCTAAAGTACCACACGCTGTTTCAATATGAAGCCAAGGATGGGAAGCGCTCTGCTAGACCTTGTAATCGCCAGATGCATCACAGTATGTTTTTGTTGTTGTTAATTTTACACTTCTCAATTCTCTCTCTGAAAGTAGGCTAAACATTTCTGGAGAGCAGTGACCTCGTTCAGTCTTTATTTGATCTCCTAGAAAGCTACATGCTATCGTGTTTGAATATTTTCTCATCTGAAAAATAACTCAAAAGCTAAAATTTGAGGCTTTCCCTGTTTTCCAGTTTTACCCCATATTCATGTCGTTCTTATTAACTGTCCTGTTTATTATTAATTTGTAAGTAGCATACGCCCCAAATCTGTCCTCAGGTGCCTGGCCATAAGGTGCCTCATTCACGCAGGAAAAATAGTGAGACCCTTACATACTCAGCACACCCTCGTTCTTACCCTGTTTGTTAAGCCTAAGGTAAGTGTAAAACTAAGTGTTACTTAAAAACTAACTGGAAACTTTCTTAGGGCATAAAAGCAAAGTCACTTATTCTTTAATTTTCTGGAATAAGTAAAATGAGGTCATCGAGAGAATTTAATAGCCAGTCGAAATGAGATCATTGTAAGAAAATTTTAATGACCCCCCAATTAAGAAAGTCCCAGATGTATTCACATGTTGTTATCAACTGGGGAGCTTTTTAAAATTGTGGATTCCAGGATTCTAAATTTAAAGTTTTGTGGGGTTGGAACATAAGGATTTGCATTTTTCAATGTTGATTGATGCAAATTTGGGGAATTAATAATTCATGGCCTTTATTCAAAATTCTGTTAGAGCTCTCAACTTTATCATTTTAGTCCAACAACTCACAAAATTAGGCCTCATTTTAATCCATTACATTTGGTGGTGCTGTTGTACCTACCTGTTATTAATTTCATTTTACGTGCCAGGCACTGGGTAAAAACAGTGCATTACAAAAATTTCTTTGTTATACTATTGCATTGTCATCATATAAATATCATTGCCCTTTCTAAAAATCATGATGAAGCCAAATTTGACAGGTTGTCTGTGATTTACTCCAGGGATTCAGAGCTATAATTAGCCTGTCTGGCTCTAAAGTCTATGGTGTAACCCATGATATCTATTTCCCCCCCGGGTCTTCAAATTCCACATGTGATAGCATGAGTTTATGTAACAAATTGGCAATATCACCTGCCCATATTTCATTGAGTATAGGCCAAGAAGTGTTTTTTTTATATAGAAAGGGGACAGGAGAGACAAAGAGGGAGAGAAACATTATCGGTTGCCTCTCACATGCCCCCAGCTGGAGACTTGACCTGCACTTCAGACATGTGCCCTGACAGGGAATCGAACTGGCAACCTTTCTGTTCACAGGTGGGTGCTCAATCCATTAAGCCACACTACCCAGGGCTATATATCAGATTACACTATAATCATTGATAGTGTAAAACTCATTGCTTCTTTATTTACTTCAACAGGGAAGTAACAATGGATAGGAACGTGTGTAATCTGACTAGAAACTTCTCTAGGAAATCATTGATAAATGTATACTTAGGAATGATGTATCATAAATATATTTACTCAACCTAGCGCACATGTGGTACATATTAACATCATGAACATATTGAATACATTTGAAAGATACAATTTGACAAACATTTAAATCCTACAAATTTATTGTTAATAAAATTATTGTGAATGTAAAATCATTTAAAATTAGGCATAACAAATTAATTTTATGACTAGAAGATAATAAACAAGTAAATATTTTTAATAGTTTAGCATGATATTACCATCTTTCAGTAATAGATGATAAATATAATTAGATAATGTCAATGAGCTGATAGCCTTTAAAGCTTTGTTTAATATTTTATTTTCAATATTGAGAATTCTTTTGACAATATTTAGTTATAAGAAATAAATACAGTAAGATAAAAAATAACATAGGAGCATAGTATTATATCTGAAGATAAAGGAAACTATAAATTCCTTTTCTTCAGACATTTACACAGAAATACAAAAGCACTATCATTAATAGCATGAGAATTCTCTCAGTTGAGGTACAGTATTCCCCAGTCTTTTTTTTATTTTAAATAAATTTATACTTTCAACTGCCAGTGGTCTAGTTTTTTTAAAATAATGAATATGAAGCCAAAAGCCTACAAAATAATGGTAAATCATTTTATTTTAAATAAACAATCTATCAAGCTATTTTGTCCTTATAACAGAAATATTGAACCTGGCCCTGGCTGGTGTGGCTCAGTGGATTGAGCGCAGGCCTGCGAACCAAAGCATTGCCGGTTTGATTCCCAGTCAGGGCACATGCCTGGGTTGCAGGCCATATTCCCAGTATGGGGTGTGCTAGAGGCAACCACACATTGATGTTTCACTCCCTCTCTTTCTCCCTTCCTTCTCCATCTCTCTGAAGTAAATAAATAAAATCTTAAAAAATAAACATAGCATTAAAAACAAAGAAATATTGAACCTAGACAGCAAAATAATTAAAGTGTCAATCATTTAACATCAGATTAATTTGTTCTAATTTATATATGCATCATGAGGGGTAAAATGAAAATCCCATTCCAACTCATTTCCATCAGTATCAAAGGAACTTAAGTGTCAGAAAATGTATTCCAACATGAATATTACTTCCATAGCAATAATAACAGTTTTCCTGCTCACCCCTCCCCCACAGTCCCCATGCTGTAGTCCATGTCCATTAGTTTTTCTCTTGTTTCTTTTGTTTGCTCCTCCTCCTTACCTCCTAGTATCCCCCCCAGCAGTGTCTTCACAACAATTAATTCACTGCTGAAAGCTTCAGTGAGTGTTTTGTGCTCAGCACCTTTCCTTTTTAACAAGTTCTCTACATTTTTGATAGGAAGAATCTAAACACTTCACATATATGTTTTTTAAACTTTATGTTTACTCTTTAGCTTGAGCATAACTAGAGATCTGTAGTGGAATAACAACTGTAGTTTTCTATATAGTTGTTTTAGTCATAATTATGTTCTAAAACATGGTATATAATGCCATGTTTTATGAATGCCATATAAAACATACATACAATGCCATGCATAATCCACAGTAAGGTTCTAGTGTACAAGTTTAAGGAATCATTCAGAATTGGTAATATAAAATGTAAATAAATGTGCATCTCTTCACACCGAGCAATGTTTTGCAGTTACATAAATTATAATACAATAGGTTGGGGTTCTTTTCCAGAGCTCTTGTTAATGATTTTAAATGCATATGTGGTGAGGGAAATGTGTTTTAGGTATAAACCTCGTGATAATGTAAGGGGTTGTGTTGATTTAAAAATGCATGCTTCTACCCTATGCAACAGCATGGATGGAACTGGAAAGCATTATGCTAATTGAAATAAGCCAGGCAGTAAAAGACAAATACTGTATGATCTCACCTTTAACAGGAACCTAAACAACAAAACAAACAAGCAAACAAAATATAACCAAAGACATTGAAATAAAAAATGGGATGACAGTAACCAGAGGAGAGAGGGGAGGGAATTTCAGGGGAAAAAGGGAAGGGATTATAGGAACAAGTATAAAGGACACATGGACAAAAACTAAGGAGGGTGGAAATGGGAGGGAGGTGGGGAGCACTGGTGGGGGGGTGGACTGGGACAGGAGTAAAAGACAGAAAACTGTACTTGAATAAAAATTAAAATAAGAAAACAAAAAGATGAACAATGGTCTAGGGATCTTTCTTAAAACAAGAAAAAAAATGCATGCTTCTACAAAGTCATGTTCCCTATCAATGTGTACTTTGTAAATGACCTCTGCATTTTTGTATTTCTCCTCCTCCTGCTGCTCCTGCTCCTCGCCCAACCCTTCCTCCTACTCTTTCCTCTTTATGTTCTGGGATAGCAATAGAAGATTGTGTTACACTTTGTTTTTTCTGGAAATATGCAGAGTGGTACTGATTATGGACAGTAAAGGAGAGCATACGTCTACTGGATGGAGAGCAACACGCTGGTCTTTTTCAGGTGACACTAATTAACATTCTCTCTGCTCCAGTAGCCGAGGCTTAAAATACTTTTTACCCTTAACATGCTGGTAATATATGGACTTCTTTATATTACTTGAAAAGGAATTTTTTTCCTACTGCAATTTTTGTACATTGTTTTCCCATTAAGGAACAATTATGTTCTCTCTTGTGGAAGGGTTTGTTTTTAAATTTTACATATATTTCATAGAAGAACAATTGCAATGAACTTGTTCAAATAAAGCATCACCTCTGTTGAATATTTTAACTCACTTCTCTCTTTTATCTTAATTAAAATATTATATATGATAACATTTTATACAAAAGGGTTTACCTTTACTAGAAAGCAGAGAAACTTCCTAAATTTTCAAATTAAATATTTTCTTCAAGAACCATTTTTGCAAAATGTTTAAAACTTTGATTGTGGCCTCCAGGTATTTGGCTATATAGGGAAATAAAACAACAACAACAACAATAATAATAATGTAGGTTA
The DNA here is from genome assembly GCA_004027735.1 of Carollia perspicillata. NCBI lineage: Eukaryota > Metazoa > Chordata > Mammalia > Chiroptera > Phyllostomidae > Carollia > Carollia perspicillata. The sequence continues at coordinate 20,770 of PVKM010015364.1, read as the reverse complement.
AAAAGCCAGGTGTTAATTTTGTTGAGTTTTGCTAATTAGTAGTGGCTTGCTTGCAGTTATAAATAGCCATTAAACTTAAATTAAAGAGGACAAAACTGTCAAGAATTTTGAACCTGTTAGGATTTTTAGAATATGTTAAATGCCAAAACAAAATGACTTTAGTTTCCTGCTGGGTGACAGGGTATCTCAGTACAACTACTAGGCATGCTAAAACTTTTACAGAGTTTTGTACATCTTTGCTGCTTTGGGATGAGATACTTTGACAAACAGATCATAACATCTATTCTATTATTAGTTTCAACTCAATCAGTATGTTCAGGGCTCATGATAATAATTTTTTTCTCTAAATGTATATCATATAGTTATGGTAAAAATAACATTTGTTGTATCTTTGATATTTATTCAATTGTAAAACTTGTTCATATCAGGGGTGGGCAAGAATAGGTTTACAGTTGTTTGTATGGAAAGTAACACAATAATTATTAAATAATGCAAATGGAAACTTTTGTGTACTCACAGCCGTAAACCAACTTTTGCACATCCCTGTATAGAAACCAATATAAATATAACAGGAAGATCTTCATAAATTTTAAAGCACTATTTACAGTAACCTTTTACAGTGTCAGTGACAATGTTTTTTTTTTTTCGCTTTCTTCTCTCCCAAATTGGATTTCAAGGTACATCTTCCTTAAACTTCTCCCTATGTTAGGGCTTTATTTAAGGAGACAGATCAATCCAATTTGTCTGTTTTTCTTGCTTCTCTCCATCATCCAATACTATTCTCTGATTTTCTCCTCGTCTCTTTAAAATATTTTATTTATTTATTTTTAGAGAGGGGAAGAGAGGGAGAAGGAGAGGGAGAGAAGCATCAGTATGTGAGAGAAAGATTGGGTGCCTCTCACACGTGCCCCAACAAGGGACGAGACCCACAGTGCACGCATGTGCCCCGACTGGGAATGTAACTGCCAACCCTTTGCTATGAGGGGGACGGAAGACACTCAGCATCCGAGCCGTGCCAGTCAGGGCTGAGTATCTCCTACTCTTTAAGTGTATTTCTTCTGCCCCTCTTCCTTTATAATAAGTCAAAACTTATTTCTAGATATTTAGGGATAAGTTCACCCTAATCTTGAAAGTAAATCAATTTATACTGTTAAATTGAAATTTTCAGTATTTGCATTCACACAGTCCATGACATCTGCTACTTAAATAGAATCAATCTTTAAGATACACATCTAATTTTGCATGATAATTAGTACTCAAGGGTAAATGATTTTAAGTAAGAAGTTTTGCTAGTCTCCTGTTTTTATTGTATTTCACATCGTTTTTAAGAGAAATGGGTATGTGTTAAAAATCGTGTAAGTAACCAGGAACTAGTTCGTGCCATGTCCAGCAAACTACTTGAAGCAAGGAAGTCAGGGTGGGATACAGCGTATGCTCCGTGGAAGGAGGAAAGTTGTGTCATTATTTCTCTGTTTCAGATAAGGTGCCGTCAGAATAATTTCAAAAATTTTATATGAACAGTTGTTAGATTTAAAATTCACCCCTGTCTGGTGTGGCTCAGTGGACTGAGCATCAGACTGTGAACAAAGGGGTTGCTGGTTTGATTCCCAGCCAAGGCGCAAGCCTGGGTTGCAGGCCAGGTCCCCAGTAGGTGGAGCTTAAGAGGCAACCACACATTGATGTTTCTCTGCCTCTTTCTCCCTCCCCTCCCCTCTGTAAAAATAAATACATTGAGTCTTTAAAAAATAAAATAAAATAAAATTCTATTATCATTGTGTTAACTCTTTTAAATAATTACATTTACTGTATCATTTATGTAAGTAATGTTAAATTTGCAATTTTTTTCTTCAAATAGCATATCCTTTCTCATCATTAATTTAAACTTGGTGATAAATGTTCTCATTATTTAACTTGATTTGAATAATGTCCTCCATCTTTGGTTCACTTCTCCAGTTTATATAGGGTAGTCAGAAAAATTAAATAAAAAAATATCTAGGGTGTTCAACACAGAGACGTGATTCAAATAACCAAAGTGACTGTCAAGGAAAGAGAAACATAGGAAAATATTTTTAAAAGAAATACATGTAAATATTTAGAGAGTTGCAACCAGTGTTTTGTGGTTTAGTGTGGTGAAATTTCTGCATTCCAAGGAAGCTTGTCCGGTTTATACAGCAGCCCATCCCCCCGCCATATCCACGGTATTGATTTCAGTGGTTTCAGCTGTCCTTGGTCAAGCATAGTCTGAAAACATAAATGAAAAATCCCAGAAATAAGTAATTCTTAAGTTTTAAATGGTGTGTGTTTCTAAGTACACCATGAAATTTCTATCTGGCTCCTTCCCAACTGGGATGTCAATCATCACTTATTCTGGTGTCTCTGTGCTGTACATGCTACTTACACATTAGTCTCGTAATAGCAATCTTGGTTGTCAGATTAGCTGCTGCATATTGCAAGAATTGTGTTTAAGGAACCCTTATTTTACTTACTAATTGCCCAATGCTCAAGGCATTGCATATGATGTGTGTGTGTGTATGTATTCAGATACATGAGTTGGTAGATGACAGCTAAGATTGTCATTTCAGCGTCTTCCTAAGAGCAGAGATGGACAAAAGGTAATTGTCCACCTATAGGAAAGAAGTTTAAAAAACTAAAGTAGATTATATGTAGTAAAATAGAAGAATCAATACATAACTATAAATCTGTGAGGGAATTTGTTACTTATCAATAATTACATTTAGATATACAACATTTTGAATAAGAACATTATATCCATTATATATGGTTATACATTTGTGAAAACAAAATGTAGAGAAATTTGTTTAGTCTGTTTTATAATAGTACACTTGAAAATACAAGTAGGATATCTTTTAAATGATACAGAAAGTGTAGGCTAACAAGGGTAGCCTGGAGTAATACACTACCTCACTTTGAGGCTAGGGTAAATGAGATATTTATTTAAATATTTTGGAAATTATGAAATATTCAAACTTCAAACTTACAGAAGAGACTATGTGTGTTTGAAATGCTAAAATAATACCACACATCCACATTGAAAAATAACACTAAAAATTATTTTCTGTCTTATGTGAACCTCCAAAATTACATCCCTGCCTTCCCACCCGGATATAGTCACTTAAATGGAATTTACATCTAACACATATTTGTCTTGCTTTATAGTTTTAACATGTTTATAAGAATATCTAAACATTGTGGTGATATTGCATGTTTTTAAAAATAACTGAAAATAGACTACATAATTTAATTAGCAAGCTGCTTTGTACTCTCAGCACTCCCCCCACCGCCCTAAATCAACATCACCGTGTGCACCTGAGTTTTGTCCAAAGACATTAGGATTTTCTTTCAGGTATTTTTTGCTATTGCAGTTTGTGTTATCATTGCTTTAGTTGTTGCTTTGGTCATCCTTATACATCTCTTTTAGGGAACATGTTTAGAATGCATGTTTGGAGTAGATTTGCTGGATCTTAAGTTATAAAAATTAACCTGTACCAATAAATTAAATGGTTTTCTTGCTTAGTTGTATTTATTTATGCACCATCTACAACGTACAATTAACATTTACTAAACAACCTCATAAAATTTATAGTTGATAAATTTTCAAAATCTTGTCAACACGGTGACTTTAAAATGGTTTTTGAATGATTTGAATTTCTATATCATTGATTATTTAGAGATTGAACAGATTTTCATATGCATTAGGGCCACTTATGTTATCACTTCTGTGAACTTGGTGATATATATTTTGCCCAATTTATCAATTAAGTTATTTTCCTTTTTATTGAATTTTTGAACACTACTTCAAAGATTAAGTATTTTATAAATGTCTTTTGAAGTTTTGAGTTTACTTGTTGAACTTATGGTGTACTTCTGTAAGTGAAAGTTCTCAGTTTTAATTAATTCAATTTAAACAATATTTTCTATAGTGATTTATGTTATTGGCATGAAAACCTAGCTGTAAACTACAAGGGCACACCTAGAAGACACAGCTAAAAAAGAGCCATTCTCAGAAAAATAAAATCTGAGATCATTTGCTAGTGATGTAACCTCATTACAGCTTTGTAAAGCTGTATTTCAGAAATCAGGTGTAAAGACTTGAAATTGAGAAAAACAATGAAATAAGAAAGTATGAAACACATGAATAAATCCAGACAATTAGTGACTTGATATAATAAATGCTGGTGGAAAATATGGATCTACGTGTATAGATGTTTATATTTTATGTTAATTGAGAAAAGATGGTTTGAGTTAAAGCATCTTCAGTTTATGGCATTATACAAGAGGAGATGAAGCATCATAATGTATCTTATGTTTTCATCATTTAAACATGAAATGTAAAACTTAGAGTATAGTAATTGAGGTATAAATACATCCCAAATTTGTAGAGGGGGAGAAAAGGGAATAATTGGATGATTTTTCTGTGCTAAGGGAAAAAAAATACAGAAAAGAGCTAAGAATGCACTAAAAACAGCATAAATAGTTAATGCAAAGTAGCATAAATTAGTCCAAAAGACATTTTATATGAAGGTATTTATTTGGGTTCCATGGTTTAAATATTAATTTATCAGTAACTCATTTTTGACAATTTAAGCTGTAAGAAAGAAGTCACTGGAACCAATTCTGCGGCAAGTCATTGAATAATTCTGAACATAATAATAAACCACCATTTGACAACGTTTAGCGACTGCTTCACATCCTCAACAGAGCAGTCAAGTACTGAACGAGCATTAAAACTGAATACCAGTTACTCCTCAGATTGGTCCCCTGGGTGTGGGACTGACTGAGCTGCAAATTGCCTGAATTCTATTGACTATTCAGTTCTCTCAGTCAATTGATAAATAAAATACTTTAGTCACCAGAGTTGTTAATCCACTTTCATGACACTTGCTTTTCTTGAAACATTAGATTAGCTCTTTTGTTTTCTGAATTTAAGATGCAGGCCAAGTTAAATGGAATTGATGTCATTACAAATTGTCAGGCATAATTCCTCCTGGGAAATGTGAGGGGGTTTGTGGAATAAACAGTCTATAAAATCAGCAAAGAGCAATATGATTTATGTCAGTCTGCTGAAATAGTTCTCTTTCTTTCCATGGAGAATAATTAAATCAAAATGCAATATTTGAAAGTTCCTATTTAATAAATACTTGAATTTAGCATGCTGGATCACTTATTTCTAGTGACTAAAAACATAAGTATCTGTGTCATATTTATGTTTAATATATGTTACTTTGCTGTTTTGAAAATGTATACATGTATGTTTGTTTATATTTTTCTATTTTCCTTGCAGTAAATTAATCTGAGAGAATACATATAAATCATTTTGTTTAGATAATTCTCTTAATTCATCTTTTTTAAAGTCAGGATGATAAATTATTTTAGTTTTCCTTCATCTGTGATTGTGTTTATTTCCTCTTCTTTCCTGAAGGTTATTTTCATTCAATATAGAATTCTGGTGGACAGGGTTTTTGTTGTTCTTGTTCATTTGTTTTTTATTTTCACCTAGAACTTGAAAAATGTCTGCCACTTACTCCTCACCTCCAAATAGATTTGTTATGAGAAATCTGTTGTCATTTCATTTTTCTTTTCTACAAATATGTCTTTTTTTACTCTTACTGCTTTCTGGATATTTTCTTAGTGTTTGGTTTTCATAAGTTTGGCCATGATGTGTCATGGTTTGTATTTCTGTGTTTATCTGGTTAGGGATTCACTGAAATTCTTGGACAGTAGATTTATGGGGTTTTAGCCATATTCATGAAGTTTATTCTATTATTTCTTTGAGTGCTTTAAACCAGTGTTACTTCTTTTTTTCAATGTGACATTAAATATTTTATCATAACCACATTTATAGATGGGAAGAATTAACATCATTAAAATGTCTATATTAGCCAAAGCAATCTATAGATTCAATGCAATTCCTGTCCACATACGAATGGAATATTTCACAGATATAGAAAAAATATTTCAAAAATTAATATGGACCACAAAAGACCATGAATAGCAACAGCAATCTTATGAAGAAAGAACAAAGTTGGAGGAATCTCACTGCTTTAAATCTAATTACATTATAAGACCATAGTAATCAAAACAGCATGGTACTAGCATAAAAATAGACGTATAGATCAATGGAACAGAATAGAGAGTCCAGAAATAAGCACAAATCTTTGTGGTTTATTAATAATGACAAAAAGGCAAGAACATACAATGAATAAAGAGAATCTATTCAATAAATAGTGTTGGGAAAATTGGACAGGTATATGCAAATAATTAAATCAGACCACCTTCTAACACCATACACAAGAATGAACTCAGAATGGATTAAAAATTACATGTAAGACTGGAAACCATAAAAATCCCTGAAGAAATTATAGGCAGTAAAATCTTGAACATTTCTCATAGCACTTTTTTTTGGTATATTCTTTTGAGCAAAGGAAACAAAAGAAAAATTAAAGGGGACTGACAGGGAAAGAAGGGGAAAGGTCATCAAGGAACATGTATGAAGGACCCATGGACAAAGCCAAAGGCAGGTAGGATTCAAGGTCAGAGCTGGGGTGGGGGGGTGGTTGGAGAAAAGTGGTGGAGGGAAAATGGAGATAATTATACTTGAACAGCCATAAAAAATAAAAAATGAAAACCTTTTCACAGCAAAGGAAACCATCAACAAAATGAAAAGACAATCTACTAAATGGGAAAATGTATTTGCCAATGGTACATTTGATAAAGGGTTAATTTCCAAAATTTCCAAAATGACTTAAACAACTCAATACCAACACAACAACAACAACGAACAAACAGTCCAATTAAAAAATGGGCAAAAAGACCTGCATAGACACTTCTCCAGGGGGAACATACAGATTAACAATAGACATATGAAAAGATGCTCAACATCACTAATCATAGAGAAATGCAAATGAAAACCACAATAATGTATCAGCGCACTCCTATCAGAATGACTAACATCAATAAATTAACAAACAAGAGTTGGTGAGAATGTGGAGAAAAGGAACCCTTGTGCACTGTTGGTGGGAATGCAAATGGGTGCAGCCACTGTGGAAGACAATATGGAGCTACTTCAAAATATTAAAATTGGAACTGCTGTGTGACCCAGGGGTTCCACTTGTAGAACTATATCCCCCCCCCAAAAAAAAACTTAAAATACTGATTTGAAAGAATATAGTCATCTCTATGTTCATTGCAGCACTATTTATAATAGCTCAGCTGTGGAAACAGTCTAAATGTGCCTGCGTAGATGATTGGATTACAAAATGCCACATTTACAAAATGGAATTCCACTCACCCATGCAAAAGAAGGAAATCTTACCTCTTGTGACAACATGGATGGACCTGGAGAGGATTATGCTAAGTGAAAGAAGCCAGTCAGAGAAAAACAAATCCTGTACGATTTTATTTGTATGTGGAAGTTAATGAACAAAATAAACAGGCAAACAGACAGAAACAGGCTCTGATGCAGAAAACAGACTGACAGCTGACAGAGGAGAAGAAAGATGGGGGACTGGGTGAGAAAGGTGAAGGGCTTAAGAAAAAACACACAAAAAATGAAAACTCATAGACACAGACAGCAATAGTATGGTGATTACCAGTTGGAAAGGGGTGTGAGGGGATGTTAACAAAGGGAAAGGGGGGTACATGGTGAAGGAAGGAGACTTGACTTGGGGTGGCAAACACACAATACAATATACAGGTGGTGCATTACGGACCTGTACACCTGAAACCTATATGACTTTACTAACCACTGTCATTTTAATAAGTTTAATAATAACAATGTGTTTTATCACCATCCCACCATTCCTTAAGTTTTATTCATTTTTAAATTCTATTTTCTCTGTTGTTCATATGGAATAATTTCTATTTTTCTATATCACTCATTCTTTTGTCCTATCTTTTTGTTGTGCTCATCAATAGAGGTTTTTTCCAAATATTGATTATTATATTTTTCATTTATAAAATTTACATTAATTTCTTTTGTGTATTCTTATTTCTTTGCTGAATTTCTTTACCTTCTTATTTATTGTGTGCATGGTCATTGAGGTGTGTTTGTGGTGTATCAGATACTCGTAACATTCCTGGCATCATTCTGTTGGCATCTCAACCGTCTTTTTTCATTCGGTTTGAGAATCCCCTGGTTCTTGGGAGGTCAAGAGATTTTTTAGTAGCAGTCTGAACGCTTGGGGCATTACATGGTAAGACTCTTCCCATCCTCTAGACGTTTAGACTCCTCCCCTCAGCCTGTGCTGGCGCTCCTGCCTGTGGTGCTAGAGTTTCATTCTGCCTCCCTCGGGGCTTTGGGGCTGTTTAGGACAGGCTTTTCCTGGGGCTTTTCTGTCTGTACCTATTATTATTACCAGGTTGTTGGATCTCTCAGCATCCATTTGGAGATGCAGGAGGCCATACAAAAACCCTGGGACTTACTACCATGCTGTTTTTCAGATCATATTAAGTCCTAGTTGGTCCACTCTCTTTTCTCCAATTTTCAGATTTCTCTTATGTTGGTTTTATATAGAATGCAGATTTTGTAATTATACGTAGGGGAGGAGTAAAAAAAAGTATGAATACTCCATTTTCCTGGAAGTGGAAAGCCCTTTCTTTGTTTGTTTTGTTTTTCCTAATTTCTTGTTGTTGTTGTTTTTGGTATAATTTGTCCTTTTTCATAAGGAATTGCTGAAGCATTTTTATGATGACTAATTTTCCTTATCAAACAAAACTCACCATATTCTTCTTGGTATTGGTATCAGTGCATTATCTTTCTCATTCAAACTGATGTTTTATGGCTCTTCTACGACAAGCTGTTTTCAATTGTTCCTTGGATATTTTTTTGTTACTGTATTGAGAGAATTGTGACCCTATCTTGATCATTGCTTTTACAGACAGTTACCCTCTTGAGGTTCAGCACGTAGGTTCTGGCCAGGTTTAGGGGCTAGAGTTGTAGTGAGTTTGGTTTGCCTTCTTTGGCAGCGTTATTCTGCTCTGTTTCACATGTCTGGTGCTCCAGGGGCTCCTGCTCAGTGTCTGCTGGTGCCACCTGCAGAAACAGAAGTGACTTCCATGAGTGTCTGGCTGTCAATAGGCACTTTTTGGAGGGAGGATAGCCAAGCCAATGGGCCTGTGTATCCTTCTGCCACTGTGTAGAGGACAGAGAGATGCACAGCTTTGCTGCTGCTGCCCCTGTGGACAGACTGGGCTGCTGGCTGATACCCCAGTTGTGCCAAGTCTGGGAAGGCTCACTAGGACTTTGCTGCTGCAGCTGTTAAAAGACTGATTTATCTGCTGAGTCTGGGTTATGAAGCTTGGGTTTCACTTTGACCTCTGCTGCTGGCAGGTCAGAGTGCCCAGGCTGCTCTGAATTTTAAGCAGGGCTGGAACAGATTCCGTCTTTCCATTATGTCTGCCACCAGTGGATGAGACCATCAGCAGCAGCCAGATGAGTCAGACTCGGGGGTCTCCACTCTGTTGGACTTCTGTTTTCTAAGTCCTTTAATTAGGAAGATGGGCTATTCATATGTGTCCGCTTGTTGCACTGTTGTTGTTCTGGGGTGCCTGTTTGTGGTGTGGGAAGCCTCTCTACCCACCCCAGTTCAGGGACACAGCGAAGATAAAAAGAAAACCTAGGGAACACATAACATTTTTGTTTCTCCTGGCCTGGGTTTCAATGCACTCTACCAGCTTTCAAAGTCCTTTTATCATGGTCAGTTTAATACTTTCCAATGTATTCAACTGGGTTTGGGTTGGGGGAGGCAGGTGGAATAAGTTTTTGCTATCTTGTTCAGCACCTGAAAGAGACCAAACCGTGTTTCAGTATATCTCTGTGGGCAATATAATTTTTGTTCTTGTGAAATATTTGCTTTGATTTTATAACAGTGCTAATTTCTCCCAGGCCTGCTATTTACCTTAAATAAGTTACATATATCTTTTTTCCTTTCTTTGTTTCGCATAGGTTTAATTCTTAATATTTGAAGTTGATTTTTCTATATGAATGCTAAAAGAACTCTGAAATGTCTTAGTTCATTAGCTTCACTTATTTATTTTTACACCTTCCCTGAAATTTTTGAAAGCGTCACACTTAAGGTCAGTTCCCTTGCATTGGAATGATGTCCTGTGCTGTGATGAGGGCCTTCTCTGATTTTATTCCTAAATTTTGGAGATAGGATAGTCACTTTGGTATGAAGACAGATAAGGGTGAATAGTGATTATAATTTATTTAATAGATTACAATAAGCTATTCTCTACATGAGTTTTTCGGTTTCATTTTATTGATGACTATTTCAATATTTCAACTTTGCTGTTTAGGGAATGGAATCAAAGAGAGAATGAGGAGAAAGATTCCAATGGAGCAGGAGTTAACCTTGACCTTGCACACCTCCCCTACCCTCCCACCACAACACTTTCAGTAACAGCCTTTATTCTCTGATAAATAAGCCTGCTGTCCCTTGGCCATCAAGTCCTTTAATAGTTTTTCTTTCCTTTAAACCAGGCAACTGAAGTGAGGCCTTTTGGAATTTCTTCCACTTACTCCTAGCCACTGTATACTCCTATCACAAACTAGAAAACATTGTTTAAGCCCAGGTATGATCCTTTCTTTGGCAAGTATGAATTATCTCCTGCTATTGCAGCTGTCTATAATATTTATTTGAACCTTTCCCCTTCACTGTCGGTATATATTTCCATTTCCTATGTGCTTTTCAGTTCCTCCTATTAGGCAACTGGGAAAATGGTGGTTCTGGGAACACGTGATGTAGTGAGTGTTGCATGAAACCCTCACTCTGCAACAAGCATTTATTGACCACATTTGTGCTCCTCGCTAATTTATGGTTTGTAGCAGCGACTTTCAATGGCTGTGCTGCAAGAATTTTTAAAGCATGCCCTGCCTGACTGTTTAGTCAGGGGCACTGACCTCTTTTTGCTTAGATCGTCAAAGGTAAAAGTGACAACAGCCAACACAACAGTAATTATCCTGTAAGAAGGAATCAAAATTATACCTATTTTGTGTTGTTACACTTGCAAAAATTATATTTTTTGGGGGGACCCAGAATTTTAGTAATGACTTCATGCATGCCATGAGATAAAGAAAGGTTGAGAATTATAGTATTACACTTATAAAAGTAAAATTCCTTTGAGGGAGATAGACGTGATCTAAGCAAATAAAACTGCATAATATAATTGTAGGCACTCCTGAGTACTATATAGGCCATAATAATAAATGATAAGGGAGTAAGATACCCGTTTTAATGTGAATGGCCAGAAAAGAGCACTCTGGGCAGATGACGTCCGAGTAGAAACTGCACAGTGAGTCACGCGAAGGTTTGGGTGTAAGGACCAGGTAGTGGATGTCTCCACGTACCAAGTCTCTGTGATAGGAAAGAACGGGGATGGTGCCGGGATGCACAGGAGGCTTCGTTGGGAAGAAGCCAGGGGAGCAGGTGAGGAAAGAGTCTTAAGAATGGCCAGAGGGCATAGAGGCGCAGAGCCCTTGATAAAGATTTGAGATTTATTTTACCAGAATTCCTACTACGCTTATTTTTGTGTATTTTATCTTATACTTTATGCATCAGATAGGTTACATTAAAGTATTTCCTAGAAGAAGGGAGAATTTTAAAAATGATTAATGTCTCAGCTAAATCACTACCTAAAGTAGATATGAGCCAGTATTTCCTTTGCATCTGTCTGCACACAGGTGGCTTTTCTTACCAGAATCACATTTCCACGAGGACAGTTTTCTCACTCATGTTTCAGAGACTGGGGTGCTGTTGCACAGTAAAGCTAATGTGTTTTGCCTACAAAGAAAATAGTAGTTAACTATCAAATATGTTTTGTCGTCAGTCAGATGCAGCAGCAAAGGAAACAGGTAAAAGATACATAATCTGCACCTAAGTCTGTCTGAGGTGTCAGATGTGCTCTCCCCATACTTGCACCATGGTTCGAGTTGCTGTTGCAAACAACTATAAATGCGAAATGAAATATGGAGAAAGAACTTTTTAAATGCATCTGTGGACTCGCAAAAATTAAGGAATACCAAGGCCAAAATCTAAATGAAAGCTATAACTTAGGGATACGAAATACACTGTGAGGCTGGCATTCCCCTTGAAGGCATTTGTCAAATGCAGTGACTCATGAGTGGTTTTTCACAATGCCTTGGGGGCCCGGAGACAAAGTCCTGGGCCACACGGGCACCTGGGAAAACGAACAGGAAACCCTGAAGCTCTGGGACTCACAACACGGTTTCCTTGGCAGAGGCAGCGGCAGTGGCGGCAATAGCCAGCCACACTGCCCCCCTCCCCAAGAGGACACAGCTTCCGAGGCAGGCACACCCCAGGGAGAAGTACAAGCTGGAGATGGCGGCAGTAAGGAGGGGCTGCTGACACACAACGAGGAAGAGCTGGATCACAGCCAGGACACAGACGCAGAGGATGGGGCCTTGAAGGGAGCAGCCTGACAGAAGTGATGGCCACTGGCAGAAGAAGGGTGTGCATTGTACCAGGCCTCCAGCTGGGTACCCACCCCTGGATGCCACCCCAGCGGGTCCCAGAGTAGAGTTGGCAGCAGGACCTGCCCCCATGCTTCCCGGCCAATGCTATGTCCTCTGCAGGCGGCGTTACTAGCCTCCCCTCCCCACGTACCCTGCCTGTTGTCACTGCCCAGACCAGAGGGAAGGGCACAGAGTTGTCCCACGCTCTGCCTCCCCTCCCCAAGACACGCCTAGGCTTGGGTTTTTTCTATAGGTTTGGTGAGGGGTGGGGGGCACAGGATGGGACCCTGACAATAAAGATATTGGATTCCTTAAAAGAAAAAAAGAAAAATATTTGAGGTAACTCTTATCCAAATCCTTGCCTCCACTCTCCCAACCATCAGTAGCTTGATCCCTAGAATTCTATCTTTGACACTGATGGTGAAGTGAAAAAAATAAAACAAATGGAAGAAAAGAATCTCTCATAGGAAATCTTCAACATAATGCAGTGATAATCTATGTGTTACACTGAATTCATGTGATTTATGTGGCATTATAAAAATGGTCCAAGTGTGGTTTTTAATGTGACTTCACATGAGTGACACTAAGTCTTGACAGAGGCAAATAAAAATCAGTTTTGGAATATATTATCCTTAAACCAGTCCTGAATAATGAAATAAAATAAAACATTATATGTATACATACAAACTAACCTAAATAATTTTGAGTGAATAGTAATTGAATGTATGAGAAAAAAAGGTAACTGAAAGCCTACTCTTTTTGTTTTGGTTTGTTTTGTTTTAAAATGTACAAAGTGGTGACTTGATATATACATATACATTGGAAACAGTTATCACAGGATAATTAGCACCTTTACTACCTCACAAAGCTCTTTTTTGTTCGTTTGGGGTGAAAACAGGTATGGTCTTTTCACACAGCTAATTTGAAGTGTAAAATATTAACCACTATCTTCAACATGCTGTACAGTAGACCCTGAACTTAATGTTTAAAAAAGAAGGATATTTTGCCATTTGCAACAAAGTTGATGAACTTGGAGGACATTGATAAGCTAGACACAGAAAGACAACCATTGCGTGATTTCATTTATATGTGTAATCTATAAAAATGTTTAACTTCGAGAAATATAGAGTAACATGGTAGTTGTCAGGGGTTGGGAGATATGGGAAACGGGGAGATACTGGTTGAGGTGCATAAATGCTTTCAATTATAAGATGAATATGTTCTAGAGATCTAATGTACAGGGTGGCCACTATAGCAATATTGTATCATACACTTGAGAAAAACAAAAACATAGTCTCATGTTATACATAATCATAGACAAATCCACTATCAAAATGAGACACATACTCAGTAGTCAAGTTCTCATTTAACAAGAAAAACAGAGGTACATAGCAAAGTTGAAGATTGGAATTGAAAATACTGATCTCTTAGCATATGTAAAACTTTAAAACCAAAACTTATAAAACAACACATGGAACATTTTAAAACCTTAGCTGAGCAACATTTATAGAACATATTCCCTTACTGTAACAGATTACAGTATATGCGAAGAACCATAACAATAAATGTGTGTACGATATGGGTTATCCCCATTTATAACCTACAAATCAAATAGAAATCATAATGGAGATTAGAAAATATTTAAAACTAAACAATCATGGAAATATTACATATTACAATTTATAAAAACCAGCAAAATAATTTAATATCTGTGGACTTAAATGCTTGTACTAACAAAAGGAAAAGAAAGGCTAAAAATGAGCCAACAACACATTCACTTGAAGAAGTCAGTGAGTGAAACAGTGCAATGAATTTTGTAAGTAAGAACAGTCAGTCCCCTGGCAGCAGGTTCTGGGGAGGTGTTCTGGGTGCCGGAAGCCTCCTGCTGGATTGTGGCTCCACAGTTCCCTTGGTCCCGTCGGCACCCACATCTGGCCAGTGGAGGAGAAAAGACACAGGGGAAGCAGAACCCTTCCTTAAGGACCCTGGCCCAAAAAGGACACAAACACAGTTTTCCACATGTTTCTGACAATAGTTACGTGTTCCTGCCTGACCAGTTCCCCTGAGTGTTAGCGCTGCCCTTGGGCATTGGTTTGTGAGGTTTACCACATGTTAGGAATGCAAGGTTTGCTTCTCCGTACAAAATTAATTAAGAAAAAACAAAGATTAGCGATATAGGTGATTTTTATGTAAACTGTCTATCACTTTAGCAATACTTTGGAGGCTTAGGGAGAAGAGAGCGTGACCAATGAGTAACCCAGACTCCTGATAAGTGACATGAGCTAACCCAGAGACACCACTGTGCTGAGATCAAAACAGGAGTGTCTGCTCTACCTGGACAGTGAATGGTAGGAGATTCTAATACTTGATCAATAAATTACTGAAATGGGAAGAAATTGAGCCATATTTTGTTGAAATTTACAAGTTGTTTTTTTTAACATCGAAAATACTCTTAAAGGAGAAGAAAATTGGGATATTTACACTACTTCGCTTGGGATATTGAAATTTACTGTGACGTTATGATGGTTAAAGTTAGTTAAGGCTAATAGAATGTTGGCTCCAAAAGAGACAAAGGGAAGAATGAAATAAAATAGAGTTCAAATAGACCTATATGTATGAAGTCACTGGAGATGTAACAGCGGGGACAGCAAAGCAAAAGACAAATAAACTGTTCAGTTTATGTTGCTGTATCAGTTGGATATCCATATGGGTGAAAACAGAACAAAGAAACAGCATTGGCTTCTATCTCATACCAAATGCAAAAAAATAATTTTAGTAAGACTGAGAGCTAAACAAGGAAGTGAAACAATTAACCTTTTTGGAAATGATATTGAATATTTGTTCATGACCTCAGAGTAAAGAAAGATCACTTAATAACAAGATAAAAAAAACCTACCAGTGGGAAATGATAAATTGGATTTCCTTAAAAATTATGAACACTGTTATTCATAGGAAAACTTAAGAGAATAAAAGTAAACAGAAAACCCCAGGGAGGTAATACATTTGTGGCATATGTAATAGGTCCATCAACCGATGAAGAGTGGAACAGACAAATCAGTTTGTTACAGTCAGAAACTGAATACTCTCTACAGCAATGAAAATGAGTGAGGTAAGGAGCCAAAAACGTACAATGGAGAAAAGAAATCCTCTTCAATAAATGATGCTGGGAAAATGGAAATCCACATGCAAAAGAATGAAACTGGACTATGGTTTGCCCTCATGTAAAAAACATTAACTCAAAATGGATCAAAGAGCTAAATCAAAGACCTGAAACAATATATCACCTAGAAAAAAACATATGTACTGAACTTACGGACCTTGTTATTAGAAAAGATTTTATGGATTTGTCCCCAAAGGCAAGGGAAATAAAGGAAAAAAATAAATAAATGGGACTATATCAAACTAAAATACTTCTGTAGAACAAAAACAAACAAACAAAAAACCTGCCAACATGTCAACAAACAAAAATGCAACCAACCAAGTAAAAGAAGATGTTTTCAAGCAACAACTCTGTCAAAAGGTTAATATCCAAAACATATAAAGAACTCATACAACTCATCACCAAACAAGCAATGCAAATTAAAAATTGGCAGAAATGAGCCCTGGCTGGTGTAGCTCAGTGGATTGAGCGCAGGCCTGCAAACCAAAGGATTGTGGTTCGATTCCCAGTCAGGGCACATGCCTGGGTTGCAGGCCAGTTCCCAGCAGGGGACCCAAGAGAGGCAACCATACATTGATATTCTCTCTCCCTCTCTCTCCTTCTCTTTCCCCTCTAAAGATAAATAAATAAAATCTTTAAAAAATTGGCAGAAAAGAGTAGAATCTTCTCCCAAGAAGATATACAAACAGCCAAGAGATGTATAAAATGATGCTCAACCTCAATAACTTTTAAGGAAATGCAAATCAAAAGTACAATGAGATACCACCTCACACTTATTAGAATGGTAATTATCAAAAAGACAAGCAATAACAAACAAGTGTTGGAGAGGCTGTGGAGAAAAGGGAACTCTCATTCACTGCAGATGAGGTTGGAAACAGGTGCAGTCACCATAGAAAAGAGTATAAAGCCTCCTCAAAAATTAAAAATGGAGTTACCATATGACTCTGCAATCCCTCTTCTGGGTATCTCTCTAAAAAATTTGAAGACATTTATTTGCAAAGATACGCGCCCTCCTGCCCTGAGTATGTCGCTCAGTGGTTTGGGCATTGTCCTGCAAAACAAAAGGTTGCCGGTTTGATTCCTAGTTAGCTCACAAGCTTTGGCTGTGGGTCTGATCCCTGGTGGGAGCACGCGAGAGGCAACCAACCAACGCATTACTCACACATTGATGTCTCTGTCCCTCTCTTTCTCCCTCCCTTCTTCTCTTTCTAGAAATAAATAAATATTTTTAAAGAAGATATAGGCACTTGGATGTTTATTGCAGCATTATTGACAACGGCCAAGATGTGGAAACAACCCAAATGTCCTTAGATAGATGATTGGCTAAAGAGGATGTGGTGCGTGTAGTCAATGGAATTCTTGCTTAGCCATAAGAGAAAATGAAATACCGTCATTTGAGACAACATGGATTGATCTTGAGAACATCATGATAAGCAAAATAAGTGAGACAAAAAGTTAAGAACTGTATGATTTCATTCATATGTGGGATATGCTACTGATAGCAACAAATGATAAAACAAGAAAAACAGCAAACAAAACTCATAAATACAGACAACAGTGTAGTGGTTGCCAGAAGGAAAGGGGGTAGGTGGGTAGTAAAGGGTTAAGGGGGTCAAATATATGGTGACAAAAGAAGATTTGACTTTGGTAGTGGGCATATAACGCAGTATACAAGTCACATATCATAGAATGTACACTTGAAACCTATCTAATCTTTTTAACCAATATCACCCCAATTAATTTAATTAAAAATTTTAAAAATAAGTATATATGTGTATCCGAATGAAGCCAAAACACTAATTTGAAAGAATATATACACCCCAGTGTTCATGGTAGCATTATTTACAATAGCCAAGCTATAGAAAAAAAAAAGAAAATGAATGATTTACTGCTACTTATGGATGACTCTTGTAAGCACAATTTTAACCATAAGAAGCTAAACACAAATGCGTGTATTCTAGAGTTGTCTGTGTTAGGCTGTTATATTTCAGATACAGATAAGATCCAATCCCTCGCACGGAAATCCATTATATCCCTTCCCTTTGTGTTCAGAATAGAGGTTAGTGATTGATAGCGTACGTCAGTGACCTTTGAGGGTGCTGACGGCGTTACGTTTCTTGACGTGGAGATTGTTTCCATAGGTGGTAATTTATTGTGCTACACATTCTGGTTTTTATACTTTTACAGAGGTGTGCCTTACCTAATAAAAATATGACTGAGCTTGTTTATGCAATTGAAAATTACAGAGGTACAGTTTGACTGCAGGCGACTTTTGATGGCTAACTCAATAGCTTTAACAGAGAACATTTTTTTCTTTTTTTAATCTTCACATATCGATTCCTGCTATCTTCTAAGAACTCATGATTCCAATATTTTTATTAACAGCCCCTTGAAGTACATGCTTCATTCTCCATGTTTGAGAGCTTGAGCATATTTTCAGTCTAGTGTACACAGAACAAATCCTGGGAGTAGGTGATTCATTTCACATGCCCACCACTGAACCAAGGCTGTGGCTAAAGAGGAACAGGAGAGGACTGGCCTCACCTAGGTCTGGGCCTGGTTGCATAATCAGCTTTAGCACGGGCACCTGATGTCCTGATAGGACTCCAGAGCGGCTGGGAAGGGGTGATGGAAAAGGAAGTTACCAGAATTCGATGAACAAATTCCCCTTCCAGAAGTGATACGAAAATAAAACAAATTAGCTGTAGATTACACCAATTACATTCGCAGAGCCGGGGTGGGCCAAATAATGGTTACTTTAATATATCGACTATTGTGATCTTACCTAATTAAAAAAAGACTGATTATAAGAACAAATGGAAAGCAGTGTTCACTGAACTGACTCTTGCTAGACATGATTCTATTCTGCTCTCAAAATGGTCTCAGAAAACACATTAGTGTTTATTCACGCGTGATGCCATTAAATGGAAACCACTGCTTTGGAAAAAATTAAGTGTGAGGTTAAGAAAGTTAATTCACATAGGGGGCATTTAAACTATACCAAATTGATGTGAGATTCAACATTGGGTGGAAAAAGTAACCACATTAGTGGCAGTAATGAACTGTGTGTAACTGTGCTCTCCTTTCACACTAGAAAGTGCTTCTAATTTATTGAGGTCTTCAGGAATTAACCAGGAGTCACACTCTGAGTGAATATGCAAAAGACGCTCGTGGTGCTATTGCTTTCAGATGCCAGTCGCATTAAGTCATTGTTATTAGTTTGTACCTTACGAAAATAATGATCACACACACTAAGATCGAAAGGTCTTTAGAGGAAGTGTATGAAGTAGATATTTAAGTATATTTGTGTATTTTAAAACGTTTTTACATCGTAATAGTGAACAGAGTCAGTGTATAACTTCCATGTAATTACAGAGCCTATGTGCTTTTCAGAACAATGCATGTTGAGCCAGAATGTGTCTCCTTTTTTCTTCCTTTTGATCTTAAGAGAAATTTATTTAGTACAGACGTAGCTATTAAGAACATTAATAATCAATTACATAATTGGAAAACATATTGAGGAAAAAACTTCAATTTGTAAACAGCTGGAAAATCATGACTAATTTTCTAATAGCTTTTGGAACAAAGCTTTAGGTATGAGAAAGGTAAAGAAAGCAAAATTTTCCATAATTAAATTCTGCTGCAAAATGCAATTAGAATAGGAGAGGTACAAATTTGGCTTTCAGATAACTCAGGTCATTATGGAGAGTTAATCTGTTGTCTTAGCATTTGATAGTTTTATTACATATTTTATTTTTTCTTTCTATTTTAGATATTATTTGTACCTGTGCTATGGACCTCATATAATTCATCTTATCTACCACTATTATAATACTACTATCCTCTTAAGTGTCATTAGGATTGTAGTATTACTTATATTTACTTAATTACATAGGTCTTAGTTAATGTTCTAATTAATTTTCCCAATAATAAAGAATAGTGTTATAAAATTATATTTCTTATAATATGAGCAAAATCATTTGGACCAACCATCCAACTGAAAATACTTAAATATGCTAGATTCAATAACTGAAGAACTGAGAGCATAATAAGAATTCACCAGTACAGAAATTAAGAAGGCAAATACCAGTTAAGTAAACTGAATCCCTGAGGCTACATCCAAGCACACTTATGCAGGGGAGAGAGAAAACTAGAGCAATTGGTCAAAAAGTACAGAATTATTTAGTCTTGGTAAAAAAGTGTAAGAGAGTTTCTCAAACTATTCTCCCAATGTCTATAAAATATATATACAAATTATACTTAAAAATTTATATTTCTAACGTAACCTAAACAAAACAAACAAACAAACCCACTACATTTAACATGGTCTCTGTGTTGAAAACAATTCTGTTGGCCTTAACACACTTTCAAGAAAAATTATGTTCTAGGTAATATTTACGCTACTTTCTTCAATGGTAAAAATAATTAGAGATTTTAGAATTTATACAAATATTAAAAACACTATAGTAATGCCTAGAAATAATATGTCACACATTTTAAGATATTTAAAGTCTTTAGAAACATCAGTGATGTGTAACCTGGTGATAGACTCATGGCATTCAAATACTCCGAGACCCTTTATTAAGTGGGAGTGCAGGGTCAAACTCTATGTGAAGCCAGCATGGAAATCACTTTTACAGAATGTTCTTTTAGATGGCAATTCCCAAATCAGTCACCCTGCCTGCAAGGTGATCATGATTCACCTTAAAAGGATCACCTTGACTTTTTCACTTCCGTATGCGGTGCAATGGTACTGTGTCCAGATTTCTTCCCTGTGCCAACCCTGTACCTGACATTTGTGTTTTCTATAACTCCATCTAGCCTATGAGAAGTCTACTGTCCTGTCATGTTTTAACTGTAAACTATTGAAAAGATTCTGGTGTGTAGGAGAGCATGAGCCTCCTATGAGTCCAAAGGTATCATGCCTCCCCTGGAAGAACTTGCCCTGATTAATATCCAGCCCTCCCCCACCTGACCCCATGCTTCTTCCTGGTGGTCCACTGTAGGACGTGCTGTGAGGAACTTGCCCAGCTGGATCTTTCTGATTTTGACAGCCTCACAGCAGCAAGTGAAATCAGAGAATCAGCCACTCCAGCAATAAGCAACACCACTTAATG
>PVKM010015363.1:0-27952 GCA_004027735.1 Carollia perspicillata | reverse complement strand
GTAGAAGCCAAAGAACTTATATGTATGATCCATGGACATAAACTAAAGTTGGGGGGAGTGTGGGTGGGAGGGGGTGTGCAAGGTAGGGGGAATAAAGAGGGGGAAATGGGACAACTGTAATAGCATAATCAATAAAATATGTATTTTTAAAAGTCAATTTAAAACTGAAAAAGTATATAAATAACTTCTACATATGCTTTTATTGCCATGTAAAATACATTACATCATAACTTATTGGAAAAGCAAAAGACAAAATGTGTATTTGTTATTCAGAAATGTTTTATATTGGAATAGGACTTCTAGATAAATGGATTTCCATTTTACAGTTACCCAAACCTTTCCATTTTTACCTCAAAACCTTTACGATTTTCTTGGAGTGCAAATTAAATACCTTTACTATTCACTTAATAGTTTCAAGTTAAATACTGATAATCTGCCGTTGATCATCAGTGAGGAAAATAAATATCTGTGAGTTTGGAAGTATGCAGATATGTCAGAGGAACAATTTATGCCATATTGTCTAAACACCACCTGAAAGCAGTGTCCCATGACACACACAAGAATGCTCGTCTCCCTAACTTGCCTCAGAAGCGCCGTGAGCCAAAATGTCCAAAATCTCACAGTGAATCATCCTAACCGATCACTTGACTCTTCCTTTTCAAACTGTTGATTTATGGAGCTTCTTGAAGAAAACATCATCTTTGACCTTTTGGAACCTACTGAACAGCATCTGCGCAGTTGGCCCGTGCAAATGGCGGGATCGAACGCCTCCTGATACCATGCTGCGTTTCAGTGCAGTCCCTTCCCTCTCTGGCTGTGCCCTCGCCGCTCCAGACAACAAACCATGTGACTGAATGGCAGAGGCAGGCTTCGTCAACTGAGTAAAAAATCTGAAGAGGTGTTTTGTTGTTGTTGTTGTTGTTGTTGTTAGTGACTGTCTAACCAAAGCTGAATAATTCTGGAAAATAAAGTTATTATGAAGAACTAATAACCCTGTTTGGAGAGCAGTCAGAGAAGCAGAGAAATGTCATACAAAGTCCAAACACCAGAGAGATTCAACAAAACAAATTTATACAAAGAATGCTTCTCAGTAGCATGTTCACTTGGTTTAGGGAGCCAACCGCTGTCCCCATGTGGGGCCTCCATTTGGGTCCAGTTGTGCAGTGACCTGCTCTGGGGGGTGGACACCAGGCTCTGCAGGTGTGAGCCTCTGTAATTTTCTCAGAAAGAAATCAACAAACAGGAGGAAAAAAGGAGCTTCCTATTTTTCTCCCTAAGGGCGTTTTTAAAATGTCAAATGGAAGAACTTAGAGTTCTCACACGTGTAATGAATGCAGAGAATTCTCAGCTGAGAGAAGAGAATGTGAGATTATCCTTCTACAGGGACAACTCTATTCCAAATATAAGTGATTCTTGGAGTAAACAGAATTCAAGTTAAAAAAAGTTTTTTCAATATGTCATTGTTTATCCAGAAAACACAAAAGTGTAGCAGTTAAAAATTCAGTCTCTGATGTTAGACTACCTGAGTTCCGATCTCTGTGCCTTAACTGCCATATATCCCAACAAAAGTCACAACTGCTCCGCCTCAATCTCCCCACCCTTGAAATGGAGAAAGAACAGTCCCTCTTTCTTACTGGGTTGTTGGAAGGATTCATGTGGGGTGCTTAGCCAAGTGCCTGGCACAGCGTGAACACTCAACCAATGTCAGCTTTGTAATTACACATAATGAGCTGTATATTATAGCCACTATATCCCCATCACTTGAGACCCCTGGACTCTGTTCAACCAACAAGCAAGATGCCAGGCAGCCAAGAATGAGACAGGCTCTGACACAAAGCTCTTTGATCACAGAGGACGAGAGATGAGGTCACTTTTCGGGTCTCGCCCCAACTCCAGAGTCTAGAAGAATGTCCAGAGAGGGCATGGAAGTCTTCGGACCCATAGGGCTGGCTTTAAGAGAGGTCAAAGCAGCCAGCAACCTCCCCATCCCACCACTACTCCCACTGTGGGGGTTGTTCTTAGCACACTAGCATAAGAGAGGGGAGATAGGTCTTGGCCAAGATAGAGATGGCCAGTATGGTCTGGATGGGCCTGCAGGAAGGCAGTGCTTACAAGGTGAAAAATTGCTCTCTTTCTGGTCTGGCCACCGATGTTAAAATTGATTTAATAGGGAACAAAGCTTTTTATGCCAAGGAGCTAAGTCCCATTGGTTAAATTCACATTAAATTAAAGACAAAAAAAGGATATCAAACATGTCCCTAGTTTTGTCTATTTTTAAGGCAGGAGACATTGTTTCTGAAAAGTACAAAAACTGAGAAGTACAGTGGGGTAAGGAAACTGAGCAAAGGGAGGCGCTGGGGTCACTGCCATCTCCCCTGTTCATACTCAGAAAAATAAAACAAAGTGGCCCTTTCAGTGAAGTGAACGTCAGAGGCACACCACACATTTCAAATGAGGGAGAATGAGTGTGGTGCAGGTAATCTTCCTTTCACTTCCTTGGCTCACTGGGAACTTGTCAGGATTTCCTCTCCCCTACAGCTTCGCTGCAATGCTTATACATTTTCTTTGCTTTGCTGCACATATTTTGCTTTCTAAGCATAATTTTGCTGGCTGGTCTTCTAACCAAATGTCAGATGACTGATTTTATGACCTGAATACCTAAGATATAACTTAGTACCACTAATAACTCGAGTGCACGTCATCTCAAATCCTTACAGATGGGAGAAAAAGAGGTCCAAGAACATTGATGCCAGAATTTTGAGGAGAAATGTGGGTCAACTAAAGACAGTTTAGGGACTGCTGGATTCACCTGGAATGTCAGCAAAAAATCTGGACTACACCTGTTTTTTTTTTCCCTTTTTTCCTTTTGTCAGTTGTCTCTAAGATTTGCTAAGATAACAGACTTGTGCTGTCAAGGCCAATCCACTCGGAGGCCAGCCACAACCTTTGACGTGAGGCGACACTCCCCAGCCTCACTGCAGAGACAACCCCCCGGGTAAGTGTACTGCTGTTGCCAGCCCGGGGAAGTCCTGGACTGTGACTTTCCAAGGTCTCTACCAAGCATGTGACTGTCTCTGTCCAGCATGTGACTGTTATCATTCTTTCTTTTTTAAGATTTTATTTATTTATCTTTAGAGGGGAAGGGTTAAGGAGAGAAATAGCAATGTATGGTTGCCTCTTGTGTGTCCTCTCCTGGGGACCTGGCCTGCAACCCAGGCATGTGCCCTGACTGGGAATCGAACTGCGATCCTTTGGTTTGCAGGCCCGCGCTCAATCCACTGAGCTACACCAGCCAGGGCTGTTATTATTCTTTACATCACGTATTTACCTGATTTTCTTCTGAGTCG
The DNA here is from genome assembly GCA_004027735.1 of Carollia perspicillata. Lineage (NCBI taxonomy): Eukaryota > Metazoa > Chordata > Mammalia > Chiroptera > Phyllostomidae > Carollia > Carollia perspicillata. Next base: position 24,605 of record PVKM010015363.1, on the reverse strand, counting down.
CCTCATTTTTCCTACCTTTGCCCAAGCAGCTCAATGATTTTTACTTAGGGAGCTATGGTGAATTCTAAAATTTAAAAATAATTCAGATTACCTGCTGAGAAAATATACAGTGCTTATTTTTATTAGTTTCCAAGTAAAAAGTGCAGGATCTTGAGCCTGTGTAGATATGTGCATCGTTTCTAGCCTCCAAACGCACATCCTCTCTGACTGACTGGGAATGGACTGTGGGACTTAATGGCGTTACACTGGCACTCCTAAGCCGGACAGCGATGATGTGTCTGACTAGGAGCTTTTAGGAAAGCACATCAGAGGAAACGGTGTAAACCTGCAGGTAATAAACTCCAAAACAGAGTGTCATCTTTCAAGGTCAGACGACTGACAGCCAAACTCAGACCAGAAAGCTGCCCAAACGACGACGCTGCAGGAGAACCTCTTACCATTCTGAATGAGGGTCTGTGACCGCGTGAACCTTCCGTGGACGGCCGTCATGTGCAGCGGGCTTTTGCCATCTTTACTCTGAAAGATAAGGGAGAGAGAGACGGTGGGCCAGTGGCATCGGTCTGAAACATCCCTGTGGACGCTGCTGGAAATGCCCCGAAAACGCCCATTCAAATTTTTTTAAGTATGATAAAAAAATTACCAGAGACAAAAGATAATTTTAAAAGTGAAAGATAAAGTATATATTATATCTCAAGTTACTGCATAATATCACATTGTAAAGAAGCCTAGAGAAGTATTTTAGAGAAGAAATGTAAAATATACTGACAATTTTTTTTTTTAAATTTTTTGTTGTTTAATTAGAGTTGTCTGCATTTACAACCCCCATTCCCCGCCCCCCAGCCAAACCCACCTCCTTCCCTTGCTTCCACCCTCCCCCTTGGTTTTGTCCATGTGTCCTTTATAGGAGTTCCTGAAAGCCCTTCTTCCCACTAACCGCCCCCCACCAGCTCCCCACTGGTTACTGTCAGATTATTCTTAATTTCAATGTCTCTGGTTATATTTTGCTTGCTTTTTTCTTTTGTTGATTATGTTCCTGTTAAAGTGAGATCATATGGTATTCGTTCCTCACCACTCAGCTTATTTCACATAGCATAATGCTCTCCAGTTCCATTCATGCTGTTGCAAAGGATAGGAGCTCCTTCTTTCTCTCTGCTGCATAGTATTTCATTGTGTAAATGTACCATAGTTTTTTGGTCCACTCATTTATTGATGGGCACTTAGGTTGCTTCCAGCACTTGGCTATTACAAATTGTGCTGCTATGAGCACTGGGGTGCATAGTGATGCTGAGCATCTTTTCATATGTCTCTGGGCCCTCTGCATATCCTCCTTGGAGAAGTGTCTGTTCAAGTCTTTTGCCCATTTTTAAATTGGGTTGTCTTCCTGGAGTGAAGTCATGTGAGTTCTTTAAATATTTTGGAGATCAAATCCTTGTCCGAGGTGTCACTGGCAAATACGTTTTCCCATATGGTTGGTACTCTTTTCATTTTAATACTGTTTTCTTTAGCCATGCGGAAGCTTTTTTATTTGATGAGGTCCCATTTGCTTATTCTTTCCTTTATGTCCTTTGCTTTAGGGGACATATCAGTGAAGATCTTGCTGTGTGGAATGTCTGAGATTTTCCTGCTGATGTTTTCCTCTAGGACTTTCATGATCTCATGACTTATATTTAAGTCTTTTAACCACCTTGAATTTATTTTTGTCTATGGTGTAAGTTGGTGGTTGAGTTTCATTTTTTTTGCATGTAGCTGTCCAGCTCTCCCAAAACCATTTGTTGAAGAGGCTATTTTTACTCCATTTTATGCTTCTTCTCCCTTTGTCAGATATTAATTGACCATAGAGACTTGGATTTATTTCTGGGCTCTCTGTTCTGTTCCATTGGTCTATGTGTCTGTTCTTATGCCAGTACCAGGCTATTTCGTATACTGACAATTTTTAAACTACCCTGTCTCAAATGGAAGAAATAATCCACAACGTTTTTTTTTTCTATCTCTTGTAATCTATTGATGAAGGAATTTTCCTCCAAGATATTTTTTCAACTTTTGTCTACAGTACATGAAAAAAGACAAATGCTGTGTTAACTGGATTGCTGAGTTTGACCTGAAGTTGGCTCACTTCAATCAAACTGTTACAAATCACTGCCACTCTCAAAACTAACCCAGAACCCTCCACCACCCCTTACATTGCAATTCCACAGGAAAACAACACTTTTGATTGTTGCAGAGGAGAAATACTGCTTCACTAAACTCATTAGAAATCATAGGATTAAGGCATGCAACTGCTCAGCAAATCGCCGTTTTAATGATCACCTGGAATTCTGTGCTGAATTTACACATCTCTTTACTATTCAAGATATGAGTGATGGAACTTCCTGACCCAGATTAAGCCGAAACACAAAAAATGTATAGAATCTATATACTGATCATCGTTACGCTAAATAGCAAAGTCCTATACATTTAATTAAGAAATAGTCATTTGTAGAATTTCTTCTTATAATAGTAATAACCCTCCAAAAATCACTGTTATTTTAGACCAAAGTTATCCTCAATAGAATGTATTCTTCCATTCACATAAGGGGAAAAAAGCCTATGTAATTGTTATTTTTCTAAGTCTCTGGAGAAACACTTTTCTTAAATCTGTGGTTAAATATGTGGTTTCTAAAATGCAAGTTCATTTTTGTGATGAAACCCATATACTTGTGCTTTAAAATGGCCCTTTGTTTAAAAAATTCCACAGTGGAAAACAAATCATTATTTAAAGAAGTGCTTCTCAGAGTGAACCAAGGACTACCTGCATCCAAATCACCAGGCTTCCTGTCGTTAACGTGAATTCGTGCCCTGACTCAGGCCTGCTGAATCAGAGCCGGGGGCAGGGAGCCCCGTGTGCAACTTGCACACTGCTGTAGACTGTGGGCTGGAATAGCTCATAAAACCACCACCTTGTAACAGAGACTTTTTATTATATAAGTCCATTCCTCAGAAAGGAAGAAAGGAGCTTTGCACAGTCTGTGCCCAGGGAAGAGTGAATCAGAATGGCAGTGCATCTTGGTTGAAAAAAGGATCTCTATAGTGAAAGGTTATTAGGTAGATGGCAAAATAACAATAACAACAACAACAATAATCATAATATCTTTTCTCCATCTTGACCCGAATCAGATAAGGCTGAGAAAGCAAGATGAAAGTACACTTGAAGGTTACTAAGATGGTGTTTTAGAGGAAAAGAATCAACAGTCAGGATAATGAGACTCTGACGCCTCACTGACCACGAGACACGCGGTGAGGGGGCCTCCTGAAAGCTATCTGGTTCTGGAGCCTGAGTCCTGGTGTCAGGAGTGTCCATAGTTTAAAGGACTGAGCCCCTGCGGACTACTTGGCAATAAAGATTCAAAACATAGCCCCTACAATAAAAATGACCACCATCCAAGACCCTTAAGGAGAAAGAAAACAAAAATCACAGAGTTGACATTAACTTGTCCCTAGGTGGTGCTATTTCTCTAAATTTCGCTCCAATGTTTTTCTTAACTTTAATATGAAAACATGACTAATTAGTGTTTTGTCTAATATATATAAAGCTATAAATATTTCAGTATTTAGACAATATCTTTATAAATATTTAACTAAGCACTTTTCCACGCCTAGAAAATAGCTCAAAGGCTTCACCAGGGAGTAACCACCACCTTAGAAGTCAAGTCACTAACTAAATTGCAGCCAGTGAGCCAAAGCAGAAGTAGTGTCTCCCTCCCTTCCTTCCTTCCTTCCTTCCTTCCTTCCTTCCTTCCTTCCTTCCTTCCTTCCTTCCTTCCTTCCTTCCTTCCTTCCTCCCTCCCTCCCTCCCTCCCTTCCTTCCTGTATGTACAATAAATCTTATTTTTTTATTGCACATCTTAGTTTAGAATCACTTTTACATTCCTAGACAAAGATGATACACATAAAAATCAGGTGGGTTTCTGTAGCGTGTGGTTCCCAACGCTGGTCCCATTTCAGGGAGAGCGAGCACCACACCCTTTTCCTCCTTGCAGTGCCTGTGCCTTTGGTGAAGGGACAAATGAAGAGCAGGACCGCAGTTAGGTCACACTCAACAATTTTATGGTGCGTGTTGATACTTATTTCAAATTTATCCCTGCAGATCTTTGCCTGGGCTCATCTGTCACTGCGTCCAGGCCATCGCTGATTTTTTTTCCTCGTAAGAATATGGGGACTGGGGAATGGGTCACGAAGTATTATGAGTATTGTGACAGTCATTTGGGAGCAATTTTCAAAATATGTTATGAATATAAAGGGAACTCTATTTCAAAAAGACATTGAACGCTAATAAAGGCTGAAAGGACAACACTTTGTATTTTGCCTTTACAAGTTAGAGCTCAGGATATTCAAGCTGAGATGAGGGTTCCTAGTAAGTTTCACATCTGCCTGAGAAATTTTCCATATGGGGGGGGCCTGCCATTGCCACTGCTGTTCAGAGAACTTCAAAGGTACAACAGTCCATGCATTCTCCAAGGAAAAGATATGTTCAGTTCTTCTATTTATTCAAAGCTTTGCTTTTACAAATTTAATTCTTAACTTCTAGTCTCCTTCCAGCTTCTAGATGCATTTTCTCTTTAGTTTTATGGCTTGGAAAACTTGGTTATTTTTGAAGATGTATTTAATTAAGCAAAAAGTTCTTTACCTCATTCATGCTTCAGTTATAAGTCATGAACAAAAACTAATGAGGATTAAGACTATTTTATGACAAATATTAATACCCTTTCAGGGCAGAATTCAACGTCATCCAAGGAGGATTAATCTTGGGCCTAAGGGAGTGTTTCAAATTTCTTGACCACCATTTTCCTCAGAAATCCATTCATTCTTTTCTCCCACTCCTAATGTCTGCCTTCCTCATCCGCCAGCATCTCACAAAACCTTCCCTAAACTCACACTCTTACGCCCCAGGAACTTGAAGGCATCGTGTTCTCTGCGGTATGCTGCCTCCCAGAGTCTTGTAGCTCAATGGCCCTACTAGAGGGCAATAACGTCTTCATAGTATAACACTAAGGTCAGCTGGGACAGGGGTCCAGATGTAGTCAGATACCCAAATGTCCTTCCTAATTCAATGGGAGAGCAACACAAAACACTGGTTTGCAAAAAGGCCATACATAGGCCATATTTTAAATGGTTTTAAAGGCCAAATATAACACATAGTTGGCTCAGATATTCATTCCTCTCCTTTCCTCACATGCTCTTCAAAGTTCCAAGAGCCATGCCCCTATCACTATTTACACCAGGTTCACCTTCAACCTCTGCAAAACAGCCCTCACTCTATAATTTGGTCCTGGTACATATGAAGAAGGGAGCGGGTCCACAGTTCAGTAGGTGTGTGGTGGGCTTCAAATCTACCCTCTCCTGGGGCCCACTGACAAAAGAATTGAGACCACGGAAGGGTGAATGTTAGTGCCTAGAAGGCAGGCAACCTGGCAAGGGTGATTTCTGAATCCAAGTCATATCCAGCACGGTTATGCATTTAGGGCCTTCTTTAACACTCTGAATGCTTCCAAAAAGAGACCTGAGATGCTACAGAAAGTACAAGGTAGGCTACAATGGAGAGGAAACATTATTTTCTGTTTTCTCATGTTCCTCCTATTTGCAAGTAAATCTTCAATGGATTATAGTATAAAGTATTATATCTGCATTATTTTATCACAAATAAATTAATATTACAAGGTCAAAGCCATGGTCAATCTAGGCAAAATGAGGGACTGTAAAATCCATGCAGGACACATATCCTTTCTCCTCTTTCAATTATCTTGTCACTGCCCGTGAAGATACTGCTTTTCGTGTTTTGTGAGGACAGAGAAAAACAAAGTGAACATGTGTGTGGGTACTGGCTCCATTTCAATAGGCAATTTCCCTCAAACTTTAGGAAATCTAAACAAATATAAGTTGCCTTACAGTCTACAAACACTTTCTAATGCAAGGGGCAATGTGGTAGAGAGAGTAACAACTTCAAGGAGAAAGCTACCTTCAGGGTCAGACGGAATGGCTCTCCGAAAATGTTAGAGGAGATCCGAGTACCCGGAGGTTATAAGGAATAGCAAAGGAAGATTCTAGAGAATTAGGAAACTGGAGGCTGTAAACAGGGTAGATGGAGGGAGGCTGAGGGAGAAGGCTAGATTTGATTCAAAATCCCATTTAAATAGATTAGAGAACACACAAACATAAGTCTCGGGTTTTAAAAATGCTATTTCTTATATTCTACTGATAATTAACAGTGTACAGGAAAAATTAAATATTAAAAATTAGTAACTCTGCTTTCCAGGTCCACTTTGTGGGGAACAGAAGGCTGCCATAAACAGGTGCACCATGAATAGCTGAGCCCCTGCCGCAACCCGAACTGCCTGCTAGTCGGTTACCTGGGAGCAGTTAGGCAGGTGCATCAGAATGTGGCCTTCCAGCCCTGGGATCCAGCAGCGTGAGAGCATCAGTCGGCACATTTAAAGAGGTAACAATGTGAAGTAATTAAATGGAGGTCGGTGAAGAGAGCTACTTTACTTAACTTCAGTATCTGTTCTTTCTTTGGAGGCTTCAAAGATGTCCCTCAGACACCCAGGGGGCTATGTCTGCAGTCTAGGGACACTGAGGGTTTGCCCACCTGTGAGTCTCCTGCCTCTCACCACCATCCTCTCCGACTTCAGTCCCATGTGACGACTCTTTCCCCACCTTGGGCTACAGTTCCTTGGTTTCTTCAGTGCCCCAAAGACCTTCATCTCACTTGCACTTAGGACCTTGGATGGTCTAGGTACAAGACCTAGAACTCGGAAACTCTCTTCACCTATTCTACTTTTTGTTATTACCTGCTCTCACCTTCATGAAGACATGCTCTCCTCCATTTCCTTCCTTTCTTCTCTAACTCTTCTTTCATCATCCCTTTCTCTGGCTCTTCCTTCTCCTCCTGATCCTAAGAGTGAAGGGTTACCAGTGTCCTCCATTCCCTTCTCTAACCTTGCTAAGATGTACCCTCTCCTTGGGTGAGCTCATCCTTTTCTCCCAGTTTCAACCGCCAACCGCCTCTACGTGAATGAGGCAACCTGGGTTTTTCCTTCTATTCTATACCACTACCCCCATTCTCACATTTTTCCATATTGGTTTTCCCAGACTGGCTTTAGCAAAAGCTCAAAATCAGCTTCTCGAAAATAAACTCATCAGTTTTACCTCCCAGCTTCGTCTTTCTTCTGACATCCCTCTTATTAACAATAATCATTTACTGAGTGTGTACCATATGGCAGACACTGTTCTTAGTAATTTATGAGCGATAACTTGTTTAATCCTCAAACTGGTCCATGAAGAGGCTACTGTTCCCTAATTGGACAGATAAACAGACTGAGACATACAGAGTGGGTGTTTATGATTGTACAGTCACTGACAGTCAAGGCTAGTATGGGAATCTAGGCAGTCTGCCCTGGAGCTGAACACTTAACCACCATGCCCTACAGCCTCTCTTCGCCTGTTTGAGTTCTTACATGCGACTTCGACTCCACTGTCTCTTGTTCAACCAAACCCTGCAGATCTTCCTTCTGCAAAGCCTCTCCCTTCTGTCAGCCCTGCCCCCGTTACCGCCTATCTACACCTGTTTGTTTTTCTTCTAGTTATCCTCTAAGAGTTCCTGTCACTGGGCCTGCTCTACCTGAATTTTCTTTTTAGTAAAATAAAGGTAGCTCTTTTTCTTTTGCATAGAAAAATAACACATGTTCATTGCGTCACAATCAGAAGATTAAAATAAACATATAAAAAAGAAACTAAAAACCCAAATAATAATTTTGCCTGTCTGTTGCTAGTATGTTAGTATATACTTCAGATATTTTTCTTTGTCTATGCACATACCTAGACACATAACTTTTTAAACTATAAAAGGATTATATTTACTTATTGCATTATAATTTTTTATTGATATCACTGGCTATTATGTCTTTTTTACATTTTCCAATCTTAAATGCAAATATATTTGTATACTAGTTTGCATTTGCCCAATTACTAATGATACTGAATATTTTATAGGTTTGATGGACATTGCATTCTCTCTTGTGGGAATATTTTCTAGTAGTTTATCAAACTTTTCCTTATTGATTTTTATTGATTCTTTATATAGTGAATATAGTAACTCTGCGTATCATGTATATTGCAGAAAAACTTTCCAGAGTTGCTCCTCTTTCAATTGTAAGTTAGGGGTTTTGTTTTTCTTAATTTTGTTTGTTTACTTATCATACAAAAGTTTAAAATTTTATGTAGTGATATATATATATATATATATATATATATATATATATATATATGATTTTTCCCTTTATGTTTTCTGTCTCTGGTGTTTTGTGGCCAGATTACTGTTTCTAATGCACAGTTCGGGTCACATGAGCTCCATCACGACCAGCGGCCCTCACAGCCTAAGGAAGCCCGAAGTCCTTAGCCAGTAGATAAGCCCTCTTCCTTCGTCAGCTCACATTTCAGCTTGTTCTGGGCTCCTTTCTCCCGTGTGATTAACACTCCATTCAAACAATATACGAGTATTACTATTCTGAAGATTTGTCCCATATGTCTTCACTATTAGAAATTACAAGAAAAATATTGAAACATTTTAATAGTAAATAGAGAAAGTCATGAAAATGGATTGACCCAATATTCTTGAAATTAAATCTTAAAAACAGTTTTTCAAAAGCAGGGGCAGAATACACTGGGACTTTGCTCCAGGACTCCGGTGCACTTGGGAGAAGGGAAGCCGAGGCGAGAGCAGTGTCACCTGGGGCACACTGAGCTATTCCGCTGTCATCTGAATGTACGCCAGTGTGTACCCAGCATCATGAAGGCTGGGTGTGTGAGTTCCTCCTGGTTATCTGTTCCAGGAAGCTGACTAGTCACCTGAAGTGTACCCAGAACTTTTCCTCTCCAGATCTCCCCGCACCGTATCTTACGCTGTTCTATCTAGAATATCCTCTCTCAAATTCTCTTATCCCTCCTCATCTCAGTTGATATCAATCTTCCAAGTCTCCACTCAAAAGCAATCTCCATTTTTGATTCCCAAACAAGAAACGAGTCAAATCTTGGCTTGTTAGAGTTTGCAAATGCCTTATGACTCTCTCGTGGCACTCACCACTTTTTCTCTTGCCTCTCCATCAGGAGTGCATTATCTCCTCACCATACTGTAAACTCCTCCAGGGCAGGGATCACATCTCATTTTGGGGTACTCCCTTAGTACCAAACAGAGGGGGCTGGGCAGCCTTCCATAAGTTTGCTGAATAAAGGACTCACCATGAGGACTGGGTCAGTGCTAAATGACTGAAGCCACTCTCCAGAAAAGGCATTTTGACAGACACCTTGGAGGGCCATGCCAGGGCTGGGAACAGACCTGAGCTCATGCCTTCCTTTCAATTCTCAGCAGCTCGGCTCTATCAGCTCAACATTCACCTCCGTATTAGCATCTAGGCCAAATCAACATCCTTCGGGCCCAGCATTTCCTCCGGAACATTCACTCGGCTACCACAGACACGTGCCTAGAACCTCAGTGCCTTCCAGCTGGTAGCGTCGCTGCTGCAGAAACAACGCAGCTGAGTTTCTACTGCATCCAAATACAGGATGAGGCTCCGGGAGGCAAGGTCCTCGGAGTCACAAGTTATTTGAACGCGACGTAATTCACCGCAGTGGATCCTGCTCAAACAGAGTCCAATGCAAAGGTTTCTAGCACTGAGAGAGCGAGCCTGAGAGGGTCGTACCTGGATGTTAACATCCGCCCCGTTGTTCACTAGCAGCTCAAGACACAAAGCACCGTGTGTGGAGGCAGCAGCAAAATGCAAAGGGGTGAAGCCGCTGTTGTTGGGCTGGTTCACGTTAGCACCGTAGTCCGTCAGCTCGTTCACGACAGCGTCCTGCCCGTTGTAGCAGGCCAGGTGGAGGGCCGTGTTTCCGTAGACGTTGATTTCATCGATCTGCAAGTGAGTCCAAAACAGGGGGATTACACTCACTGGAGCTCATTTCCCCCATTCCCCACAAGACGCCTGATGGCTGTGCCAGAGAAAGGAAACATCCATCTGTTCACATAATTATTCAGAGCTTACTCCAGCCCTACCGTGGCCATCCTGGAAATGCTTGTCACTGGAGGTAAAGATCAGCAAAAGGTGAGTGTGACCAATACTGAACTGCAGAGGAAGAGGGAGGCAGAGGGCTCAACTTGTGGAGAGACGGTTCTGGGCTGTGGAAGGGATTAAAATGCGAAAGGCAAAGCTGTCTGGAAATGCCAGAGGCACACTGGACTGGGGAGCTAGAAAAGAGCCTGAAACTCAACAGTGAACATGAAGAGACAGGGGTGGGGGTGCCCAGGTAGGTACTGTGGAGCCTGAACGCAGAAGCCACTCCGGCGTTGGCTGTGCTGTCTGACACTCCAGCAGGCCACACTCTATGGTGGGACCAGGATGCTGTCCTGGGTGTTTAGGCCATGGCTCCTTCTGCAGCCCTGACTGTTGGGTTTCACTAGCATGGTCTCAATAGTGCAACTCGGTTTTCTTCTCCTCTGCTCCAGAACCTCACCCCTTCTCCTGTTCTACTACTTGAAGGGGTCGGCCTGACTTCTACAGCTCAGCACTGGACACCTCTGCTATGTGTTCCTGCCATTTATTCACTCATTTCTGCTTGGAAGCTGCAATTTAGAAGGCTAGATTCTGAAGGTGGGGTGAAGAATCCTAGCCAATCTTAAAAAAGAAAGATATACACACACACACATATAATGAAGGACCCCCCCCAAAAAAAAACAGAATTATCTTCTGGAGGGCAGGCCCCTTAGAGTACTTCCCCTGCTAGGTGAGTGTTCTAAGAACCCATCTGCATCAGTGTACCAACTGGTATTATTGTGAGAGGCTGCATTTGGCTTCAGTGAAATTTTTTGAAGACTCTTCCAACACATTTGCACATTTCACAAGGGGTGATTTACAGGCACACCTGCCCACACCGTGCTGAACACGGTCCCCATGCCCCGCCCTCCCTATTCATCTGACCTCACCCCAGCAACTTTGTTTCCCCAAATAAAAAAAAGTCCTCAAAAGGAAAGATTTTGCCAATGTGGAAGAGGTGAAACAAAAAATGGCAGAAGCACTAAAAGGCATCAAAATCGATGAGTTCAGAAACTGTTTTGAGCAGTGGAAAAAAAATGTCTCAATAGGTGTATTGGGTCAAATGGAGAGTACTTAGAAGATGACTGAATTTTAAACATGCAAGAATAAATGCACAATTTTTAATAAATAAATTCCATTCTGTGTATATATTTACATGTATACATACAAAATTATTTCTCTATCTGTTGTGATATAGAAAGTATGTTTGTCATTTCCTAGTAATTAGATACCCCGAATGCCCTCCATCAGTTGCCCACACACACTCAAAGATAGAGTACTATAAAAGAAGGAGTTTTCTTCCTCTTGAATTAAAATGCAAACAGGATTTAATTTCAGAACAAAAGAAAACCCACACATACATAGGGTTTCCCTGGAGGACAACAGAAAGCTCACAAAAGCATCAGGGAGTGATGCATGAATCACAGCTCACCTCCACCCCCAGATTCAGGAGATGCTTGACAACACTGATCTGTCCGTTGGAGGCGGCGGCATGCAGCGGGGTGTAGCCCTTCTTATCCTTACACGTGACTTCTGCACCGTGGTTGATGAGCAATGCCACAACGTCCAGGTGGCCTTTACAAAGCAAGCAGCAGAAAACATCGTTAACCTTTACAGGACAATTTGACAATTCATTCCACCTAAATTATCACTGTTAGCTTTTACGGCCATCAGCATTCTGCTGAGCTATTTATGAAAAGCTGGTCCATGGAAATATTCAACAAATATTTAGTGAGTACCTACTACGGGTCAGACTTTATGTAAATGCTATGGATAAAAAAAATAGATGAGTTCCTATACTGAGTCTTCTCTTCAAGATCTAGCAGAAGAGATGCCTTTCGGCAAGTAGATAACGACAAGGCCCTGAACCTGCTAGCACTAGTCTTAAACACGTGTTAAAGCGAGAGCTATGCTTTTGAAATTGAAAAGCACAACAGTGGCAATTTGCTTTAGAAGACCAATGAACGAAAAGAAGTAATCAATCAGAATGACTACAGATTAATTTTTAAATTATATGAAATTGCTGCTGTTTGACTTGGGTTATTGTTGTTGTTGGACCACAAAATGGCAATTTCATATGGTTCAACTTAAAAGTATCCATGTAAACTACTGGCTAGACAGAAAACTAGTTTCAGCTTGCACTGGCATGTATTTTAGAATATTTCCCTTTGTTCCCTATCTCACTAGACATAATATGATACACATATTTCACCTTTATTTTGTGACTGAAGATGGTTCGAGGCTTCAGGGTCATGGGTGATAATGGAATGGGGAAGGGTGATACTGACTCTTGGTTCTAAAATGTGTGTGTGTGTGTGTGTGTGTATGTGTGTGTGTGTGTGTGAGAGAGAGAGAGAGAGAGAGAGAGAGAGAGACTTTGGTCCTGGCTTGTTTTATTGAAATTTGACCCTCTTCCTTGAAGACTGGCATATAGAAAACACCACTTCCTGTTACTAGTGCTGAATCTTAAGCATAAGTGGTGGTATCTTTTGTCTGGGTATCTTCCTTTATTTCCTAAAGAGAGTTAGCTACGTTTTTTCTTGTTTGAATCCTGGTGACACACCCAATGATGACTTTACTCCTTTACAGCAATTCCGCACAATGGTTGAACTGTATGTCAGCAGAGAGCAAACTTGAAACCCCAGCTTTTGCAAGTCCCGACACACTAGCTTAGTTTGTGCTCTGTCTGCACTTGGACCTGGCGGACGCTCCCTGGCTCCAGTCCTACAAGTACCGTGCAGGCATCTAGTCGACTCATAACTCCATTATCACCTCAAAAAATGATAATGCTTACAAAAACCTCAAGATTCTGGTTTTTTAAGCCTAAATATTCATTTAGACCCATCTATAGCACAAAATTTATTTCATCCCTGCTCCAACTCACTCTCTTTTTCTCCCCACAATTAATGTTACTTTAATGAGATAAAAGGCCTGCATGCTTGTTTAAAAGGATTCAGAAAAAGCCAAAAGGTATTAAAAGGAAATGGAAATCATCCACAATCACCAATCCCTGGAGATAATCAATTAACATATCAGTATATAATATAGCCTAGGTTGTTTTCGTTGCATAGAGTTTTTAAAATGGGGATCATATTATTCATACTGTTATAATCTGTTCTCACTTGACGTACCACAGAATCTTCCTACGTTAATAAGTACTGATGACATCATCAGTGTAGTTACTGCACAGTGTTGCACGGTGTACCTCGCCCATCATTGACCAACACAGTCTCCTGTGAATGCACATTTAAGTTGTTCACAATTTGGTGCTGAGAGAATCCTGTCTGCTTTTCTAATTGCAAGATATTTTCCAATTAGAACACAAAGGAAGGATCTTCATTTCCCCTGGGACTACACTGAGAATAAACTCTGTAAGGTCTATAATTTGTCAGCAGTATTTGCACCAACAAAAGTGAAGAGGAAAAATACAGAAATGGACTGTCTTCATCTCCCCTCGCTGAGCTGGCAGAAGCAAGGGCTGCAGCCCTCAGCGTCACCGGAAGTAGAGCAGCAGGAAAGTCCACCAGGAGTGTGGTCAGCTCCGCCCACCCAGCAGCAAGGGGGCTGTCCATCCTTCCTCCCTTTCTGTTTCTTTCAAAAATATACATAAATAAATAAAAACAAATGGAAAATATGTCCGTGCTTTACTAGCAAGTCCTCTTTCTTTTAAACACCTTAGCTTGCTTCCGTAACAAGGTAAAATAAGCACAATTTATGCGGCTTCCAATCCGGACTGTAACATGGTCAGTAAAGTCCGGGTCATGATTCAACCCTCCTCCTCTTTGCAGGAGAAATAAAGCAGCTGCCCGACTAGAGTGTTCGAGGGATGCCGGTAAAATGAACTAAATCTTAACTCAGTTGAATCCCAAGCTTGAAAAGAAGTCCAACTTGCCCAAGAAAAAACTTATACGGTCAATGAGAGACCCATGGCTTCTTTGACTGAGGTTATATGCACTTTGCTTCCTGCGCATGGAATCCTTACCCATATATGCTGCCCAGTGCAGAGCACGCCGGTCCTTCTTGTCAAATGCATTGATGTTTGCCCCTTTGGCCAAGAGTAAATTGACCATCTGAAAGATAACCAAGGGTGAAGTCAAGTGAACACTGTGTAATGGTGAGGGCCCCTCACCAGCTGCAGGAGATCTGAGCCAAGTTAATGTCAAGGCAGGTCAGAGACCCAGCGTTCAAATGAAGTAGGAAGACGGCATCACAGCCAACAAGACTGAGGTGACGGCTACTTTTTCAACTCACTGTGGCTCTACCTTTAAGCACAGATATAACTGCCTAGTTTCCTGTACAAATATTATCATCACATCTGTAAAAGTCTCAGCAGCAATATTAGGTTACGCTGGGGGCTAAGAAAGTTGGGAGGGAGGATTCTTGTTCCCAGTGACGAAGACACCCACCTCCACATGGCCGTTCAGCGCGGCGTGGTGCAAGGCCGTGCGGCCCCCTCGGTCGGAGACGTTGACGCTGCTCAGCAGGGGAATGATCACTTCCGCACACTTGACAGCCTTGTTGGCTGCCGCCACGTGCAGGGGGGTCTGCCAGTTCTTGTCCCTCGCATTGACGTCAGCCGAGTGCTTAATCAACACTTGCACCGCTTCCTACAGCAAAAGCAGAGTTTGCCAGGGTCACTGACAATGCTCGATCAATACTTATTGGGTGCAAGATGCTTTCCAACAGACCCTGGAACTACAGGAAGGGAAGGCTCCCTGCCGTGACAGGCTGGCTTGAGATGGAGACTCCTCTGTGACAAGCAGGGTAATGTGCAATAAAGATCAAGAGTGGCTGATTGGAACAGATTCACCACAATTTCCTTGTTAGGCCAAGAGCCCTGGCACATCTCCAAAGCCAAATAAACCGTCTATGTGTAAGGTGTCCTTTGAAGGTAGTGGGTATTTTGGCCAAATGAGAGCACACACGTGCATGTGTGCACATCAGGTGACCAAAAGGCCCTCAAAGATCATCTGAGGTCAATAAAGTCTCGCTCTTCCAGAGCCAAAGGCCTCAAAGCCCTTCAGACATTCTTGGGTCAATGTATACCTTTGTTCACTCAGCCAACATGGTAACCCTCGCTCTGTGATCAACAAGCAGTTAAGCAAAGAGGCTGTCTGTTATTACCTCAACTTGCAGCTTCGAAACTGTTGTTTTTACAACCTGTTCCATGTTACAGTGGGTATTTCTTTTCTACTATTGAGTTCCTTCATCTTTACTGAGCCTCCCACTTTTCATTTTCCCTTCATTGACCTAATCAGCTTGTTAGCGTCTTGAACTATACTTCTGCCTTGGTGGTGCGATGAAACCACCTGGGGAGCCCTTACAAATACAGATGCCAGGTTCCTGCCCAGAGACTCTAACTGGCCTCAGAATGTCTGCAAAGCTCCCTGGGGACTTGGTTACACAGTCAGGATTGAAGACACTCTTCTGTTCAATCAAGCGAATGATATAGCTTCTCTAGAAAAGGGAGTGGCTGTTAGTTGTTTCTCTTTACATCCAGGGACATCCTGAGAGCAGTCAATAGTGCTCCTTTACGGACATCTTATCAATGTGTCATCAGGGAAAGGCATCGTACCATACCCCTGCACCCTCACAGACCAATGCTCACCTGTGTCCACCCTAATCCCCAAAGGCCTGGAGTGTCCAATCTACTTTATCCTGCAAGTCTATAAAAGTGCCCCCAGGTAGTAGATAATTCAAACTCTAAAAATTAATACTTTTATCAGGGACATAAATGATGAACTAAAAAGAATGTTCCATGAAACAGTAGTAGTCACATTTGAGAGTAATGACTAACTTAGAGTGGATTGAGAGCAAAGAGAAATTAACTTTGCAAATTAGAGAATATAGTTTAAAGTGTGGCTCCATTTAGATGCTGTAAATAAAGGGTAATAAGCTGATAAGACCCAAGCAAATAATTTGTTAAGATTATCAAAAAGGGAGGGAAAGAAATATACCACCCATCCTTAGTAAGATACACAATAAAGTAATGATTACTAAATACTCCTTGAGCCTATTTCAGAGCAAAACATGTGTGTATGTTAGGCTTACCTACGGTGTGATTCACACAACTAGAACTATGGAGGGCTGAAAGAAACATTTTCCAGGCTCTATCCTAAAAACAAAGTTCATAATATTTCTATGAACTTTGGTCTCATCAATATGGAGGTTTATGTAGCTACATAGGCAATCCCTTGTGATGTGGAAAAATATTGGAACCTTCCTTTGTATTTCTTTTCTTTAAAAAGGAAAGCATTTTAGCTGGCATTGAACTTCTGGGCTGGCACCGCGCCCTCAGGCAGCTCCACAGAGGATCTTGCCTCACAGCAGCGGAGATGCCCTGGGGAGGGGAGGGGCTTCCACTGCGTGGGGGGCGGGGCTCGCCCTGGCTCCATGCACCCACCCTGGAGTGCACTGAAAGGTTCAGCGGTGGGCCTGCCAAGTCGATTCACAGATTGTAACATGTACCCTTAAACTAAAAACATTCTAAAATAAGCAAGATTTATGCAAGGAACCCAAATAAATAATGGGGAAGTCACAGAGCTGACACTTCTATGCCTAGCAAAAGCTTTGTATCACCTACGCTACAAGGTAAAAGTAATGACAAATTTAATCAGATCTGACAAGAGCTTGGCCAAAACAGAAGAAAATCATCAGAAGTCTATTATCCACCTTGGTTATGTAAGACTAAGATAAATGAAAAGCCTCAGCCTTAGTACATTGTGCTTTGAAATATTAGCTAATGACAGTAGTTCTAGTATACAATTTATAAATAAATGAGATGCACATTTTGAAGATGCATGCTGAAAAAGTTTTGCAGATATGAGGGCAAAAAAATTGAAGATAGTCATCTCAAAGCAATACTGAAAAAAATGGTACAGTATCCTTTTTACACATTCACAGCAAAATAACATTACATACTGTCACTTTAATACCTTTGCCTTGTATATTATGTTATTGTACTTGTACAGATTCTTGCTTTGCATTAAATATTATGTAAATTTAGGGCAGACCAACAAAACAACATATATAAGATCATTTCACAAATTTATACTTTTTGGAGATAAGAGCAATGAAATCATTAGAAATTTGTTTTTCCAAAGTAACAAAATGTGATTTTTTTAGATTAATTCAGACTAGGTGATATGACTACTTTTAAATGAATATTTAGAAATGATTTGCATGTCACACAAAGCAATAGGTCAAGCAAACAAAACAAAACAGAAACCTGCCCTGGTTGGTGTGGCTCAGTCTTCGATGGTTGGAGTGCTGGCCTGTGAACCGAAAGGTCATTCCCAATCAGGGCCCATGCCTGGGTTTCAGCCCAGTTGGGGGCCTGCAGAGAGGCAACTGATGGACGTTTCTGTCACAGTTGATGTTTCTCTTTCTCCCTCCCTTCCCCTCTCTCTACAAATAAATCTTTAAAAATTATTTTTTAAAAACTATATTTATGTGCCAGTTATAGCTTATATATATATAAACAAGCACTTTCTGAGTTTGGCAGGTGTGGGGGTTGGGGGAACCCTCATTCTTTTATTTATATATATATAAATATATATAAATAAATATATATTTATAAATAAATATATATATATAAGATTTTATTTATTTTTAGAGAGGGGGAAGGGAGGAAGAAACAGAGGGAGACAAACATCGATGTAGAGAGAAATATTGATTGGCTGCCTCTTATATACACCCCCACTGGCTGAACCCGCAACCCAGGCATGTGCCCTGACCAGGAATTGGGCCAGTGACCTTTCGCTTTGCGGGATGATGCCCAGCCAACTGAGCTACACTGGTCAGTGCAGGACCTATATTCTTAAATAGGCAACACTTCTAAAAATATTTTAATCACAGATAATTTTGGTCTATTTTTATAAATAAAGTTTTATTGAAACACAGCCTTGTTCATTTGTTTATATATTATCTATGGCTGCTTTTGAATGATAACAGCAGAGTTGAATATTTGTGACAAAAACCACATACAGCCATTGATGCTTAAACTATTTATTATCTGGCATGAAAAATATTTATTATCTTTTATGAAAAAAGCTTGCAGGTGCCTGGTCTAGCTCCTTGTTTAAACTACTACAAACTGCAAATTATCAAACCTGATTAAAATAAAATTTTGTGATTTACCAGCAAGGAAAAAATACTCCTTTAGGCCCTGGCTGGTGTGGCTCAGTGGTTGAGTGCCAGCCTATGAACCAACAGGTTGTGGGTTCGATTCCCAGTCAGGGCACATGCCTGGGTTGCAGGCCAGGTCCCCAGTAGGGGGCGCACAAGAGGCAACCACACATTGATGTTACTCTCCCCCTCTCTCTCCCTTCCCCTCTCTGAAAAATAAAATAAATTAAATCTTAAAAAAAAGAAAAAATACTGTTTTAGGCTCAACTAGACATTTAAGGAGGGTAGGTCCCATTAAAAGACTCAGAAGCCTCTGTGTTCAGCTGTTGCTAGGCAGTGGCCGCTCTATAGTGAATTTGGGATGGGTGGAGCTGCTCTGCTCTGCAGAACAGAGTGAGAACCATTTGAAGCTCAGAAGGAAGGTTGAGGATAGAGAGAGTGGAGAGAGGACATGGGCCCCACACCCCAGGGCCAAGGTGTACACCTGGACAGGAGCAGAGTCAGCAGGCCAAGAGGAGGAGGGGGAGGCAGACACATAAACCAAACGAATGTAGCAGGAAAACAGTTTCAGAGCTAGCCAATCAAAACCTTAAGTCTCTGGTTCTTCTGAATTGTTGGGAAACTATCAGACTTTGCACAGATGTGGCGTACAGTTTCCAGCCAGTGGTATCTATTTAGAAAGCAAGGTGCCCCTACCCAACATTTGGGTTACACCTAAAAAATTAGAAAGGGAAAGGGTTCAGGTTCATTGATCAGAAGGGAGGAAAAAAGTGGGTGGGGTCTTAATAAATCCCTTTTTGTGTGAATACCAGGCAGTTCCCATGTGTGTGCCAATGTCACGTCTGTCTTTCACACTAACACCTACTTTTACAGTTCAAGGACCTCCAGAATAACTATCACTTTTTTTCTCTATTTTTAAAAAAATATTTTAACTTGGCCATTCTTCTTTTTAATTTCTACATCTTCTTATGAAATGAACTGCCTAGTTTTCATCTTACTTGACAAGAAAGGATTCTACCAAGAAATACTTAGTATACAAAGGAGGAGTTATTAATTTCCCAAAGTTAACTTTTTAAAAATGAAACCACAAGTACTCTGAAATGACTATGGAATTAAATCCACAGACCAATGGGGCATTATAAGGGGCCTGACTCCTTCATTGGACAGACAGCTTCGTTTTAAAGGCCAGACAACTGAAGTCCAGGGCGGCGGTCTGTGAGCCTGGCCGACTTCAGGGCTCATGCAGTTTTCTCCTGGCCAGAGCTTACTCAGTAGGTGGTATCAGTCAAGTACCCTGACATGAATAATTTTAAATGTTAATTCTTCTTACTTACTTACATTTTTAAGTTCAGAAGTTTTGGCCTGCCAAACTGGCTTAATACACTAAATGGAAATTTAATATAATATTTTGGCTAAAATAAAGCTTTGATTTAAAAAGACAACAAGTTCCTTTTTTAAAACCACTTCTCTTTCAAAAATTTTAGTTTTGGAGGCACTGAACTTAGTCCTCAAAGTGTGTAATTTTAGAGCTACTTTTAGGGAATTAATGATTTCTGTAGTAAAAAAAATTCCTGTTTTCAACACTATATCACACATTGGCTAAAAAAAATTAATATCCAGGAGTTTGACCTTTCAGAAAATTTCACGGTAAAACAGAAACTAATGTGGGGGAAGGAACGCCGAACACTTTCTGAATCAAGAAAAGTTGCTTACATGATACTTCTCAAACTATCTGGGGTGAAGGACCAGCTTTTTAAAAAAAAAACTGTATCATTTCAAATCTATCATGAGCCAATACTTCTGTAAAATACAATAAAGAGTAAGTAAAAAATAAAATGAAGAAAGCTAAAGAAACTAATTATAAACTCAGTGATTTTATTATTAAATTTAGGAGGCCTGGATTACTCTACCAAACTGCTCGAGAAGGTTCTGGACGCTCACTCTTATCACAGCAACCGGGACGGAAGCTGCCGGACCGGCACTCACGCCACACTGCGAGTCGGGCTTCTTCAAAGCCCTGATTTCTTTTTAATGAGCCAGCACGTGTGAAGATTCTGGCATTTCTCCTGAACGGAGGTCTCGGCCAGTCGGCCCTCGCTGTGAGGACTCCAGGCCTTGCCAAGGTCCGCTGTGTGGCACTGGCTGTCCCACAGAAGACACAGGGAGATGGACAAAGGGAAGAACTGCCGTGGGGTGTCGCACGGGAAGCACCTGGAGATGGCATTTGTAGTCCCTTTATTTCTACCTTTTATGACTTCCTCTTTTTAACAAAAGGCCACTCCAACCCTGTCATAAAAACTAGAAACCCACGCTGTGGCACGCGAAAAAGACGAGAAGACAGAGGAAGCATGTGGCCTAAAAACTGTCTCCCCTAATACTGGTGTTTTTATTCTCAAAGGTGCATTGCATTGAAGTGGTCATAAATTACTCGTGGAAAAGCCATTGTTTATGACTCGAGTCCTTGCAGGCATAAGCAATGTCAAGTTTTATAAACTGCAAGTTGCTTTACACCAGGGTCTGAGCCATATACCATTTTCTGTGCTCTTTACAAAGCCTGGCAGATGCCTTGTACACAGTATATATTCAATAAATCTGGGCAGAATAAATATATTAGTACAATCACTAGCACACTCTCTAAGTAATAATATGCAAGTGTTAGTAGGCATTACCGTGGGCTGCCGTCCCTGAACTGCACTCAAGTCCTGAAGGCATTTGCTCTATCGCTGAAATTGTCGAGGCCCCGGCCCCAACCACTTACAGCACTCTCGTATTCTGTGAGAATTCTATAGATTGGTGCCCAACTAATTTGTTCAATTAATTGGATGATTCCTTTAAAAGTACCCATTATGAAACTAAACTCACCCTTCATTACTACAGTTAATATAAAGGGGTTCACTGGAGACTTGGGGATATGAAAGAATCCAAAGGAAACTATTTGAGAAGCCCTAGCTTCAAACATTGGGAAGGCCAGATACTAAAGGGGTCCCGGTCTTCCATCTCAGGTCTCGGAGTGCAGTGTGTGGACCGCATGCATGAGAACCTTCTTTTCAAAATGCAGATTTCTGGGCCCAACCACAGGCTTCATCGCTGGGGTGAGGTGCTAGGACAGGGACTTTTAACGGGCACCCAGGTGACGTGAATGTACACTACGTCTGAGTACGACTCCCCTACATGCGAACCAATAGCTTACAAAATGCTGATGTGCTTTCTTTTCATTCCAGGTACCATCTATGTTCTCTATGTCAGCATCTTTTTATAATCTTAAAGAGAACCTAAGGAGAGCATTGATGTTCTAGTCTCCCATATAATTTCTCCAATTCTCCTGTCTACTAGCATCTAGGCCACAATAATGACAATTTTTTTTAAGAGGAAAGGAGAAGACATGAGCTTTTAAAATTTAAACTATAACATAAAATGCTGCCCTGGCTGGTTTGGCTCTGTTGGTTGGAGCTTCATCCCGTAGACTGAGGGTTCGTGGGTTTGATTCCTGCCCTCCCCCTTCCACATCCAGCTCTTCTTGCTGGCCTACAGTGACTTCAGGACCACACAGAAACCGAGGTGGCAGCCTGGCGTAGACTGCGGCAGCTCGCACAATGGCGTACAGCCTAATTCCTTTAGTAAATATCATATCCTGTACCTTCCATGTTGGCTCTGTTCTTTTGATGGAACAATGAACCTTGAAATCAATGACCTACAGTTTAGAAGCAAAAGGGCTTTGAGGACAGTATAGAGTTTAGAAGCCTTTCAGAGAAGAAATGATTGTTAACACATATTTGGGTAAGTAATAGTATCGTTTGCCCATCGAAACAATAGACAGATGTACCAGCTCTCATGCCGAACACACATACCCCTTCGGCAAGTGCTAACAGCCAAATTACCAGCCCAAACCTTCTCTGTTCTTTCCGCCTAAAGCCTGCTCCCCTTTTCCCAGCTGTTATTTAGGGTAGTCATGGAGTAATGGCGATATGATCGAATCCAACAAAAGAAAACCTGAATTTCCTAAATGTGGACTTCCTAAATTCAGAGTAATGTGCTTTGAAATGAAGAGGCCCACAGTCAGTTCAACACTGGTTACAGACACTCCAGTTTTCATGAGAAACTTTTCAACTTGCTGTGACAGATACTAATACGAAGACATCTGCTTTTGCAAGCTTATAGATGACCCTTATTATTTACAACTCTGGGTTTGTTTTCATTTTAATTTCTTCCTGGCAAGAGGCACCTGCAAGGGATTTTTTTCCTCTTAGAAAACCTGCAGCGGGAACTGGTTCCCTAGCGAAGCAGCAAACACTCTTCTCTGATATAAAGGTTGATCCACCATGGGGTTGACTGACTTCAAACGGACCAAAGATACGTAAAGAAGGTACGCTGACGGTTGGTGGGAAATGGATGTTTTGCAGACTGAAGCCTTTGCAGCGTTCAGCAGTACTGAAACAACAATCTGCTTTTGTGTCTTTCTGCCCCACCAGACTACACGCTTCCTAGGACGGGCCACGTGGCTCACCTTTCGCTGGAGCCCCGCCGGCAAGCACAGGGCCTGGCGTACAGGACGTGCTCGGGAAGTGTCTTCCTGGGCCAAAAAGCCCTGGTTCTTGTTAAAAGAGGAAACAAACCCACATCTTTCAAAAGACACTTACTTTTTATTTTTATTTTTAAAATACCAAAGATCAAATGGTTTTAAAAGACCAAGAAAAACTCCTCTGTGAAGGAGCTGGTCTCGCATGAGGCTGGCTGTAGGAACTCAAGCAGCCCGCTGCACCTGCCCTCCCAGGTGAGACAGAGAGGAAGTGTGAGACCGTAAGAAGTTCCCGAACTCCCAGGCTCCAAGCCGGGCGATTTAGGATCATGTGTCTCGCTCCTTACATGTGGGCTATCTAGAAAGAGAATACGACCAACCTCTTATAAAAACTACCCACATCACACAGCACAGCAAGGAAGACTGTGAGCACTGAGCTGCCGTCTACCAAGGATATTGTTCAGTTTCCAGACAGTTGCCAACCGTCGGCCACCGATGCCTGCAACGTTGGTGTGTGCGGTCTCAGCCACACCTCCAGCTAGCTCCCAGGTGTACCTGGAGAGCATCCCCTTCTGCGGCAGCAGAGGAGAAGCTTCATTTGGTAAAACCAGCTACAAAGATTAGTCATCCAATGCCCAGTACCTCCGAGGTTAGAGCCTCCTGGTTGCCTGGACGGTGGGCTTCCCCTCTGACCAGCTTCAGGGCTCGCATTCACCATGGGTCCCTGCCACCCCTCCCTGACACTGGGCTTTTCTTCTCAACCTTTACACTTTCCCTGAACCGGCTGATCCATTTACCATGGTTCAAATGATCTTCCTCTCTGTTCCTAAGCTCTAGCTAGACCTGTATAAATAATGGTAATCGATTAGCCATCTTTGCTTGAATTTCCAGCATTCAAATAAATTCCTTCTCAAGCAGCTACAATGTATGAGGCTTGGGACACATCAGGGAACATAGTAGAGATCTCTGCCCTCATGGGCTTACATTCCAGTGACGTGTTGGCCACACTCAGCATGTTCAAACCGAACTGACCGGCTTCCCGGTCCCTGTTCTCCTGCCTCTGCCTTCTCAGTTAACAGCGTCACCATGCATCCGCTGGCTTCTTTTCCAACTCGTCCCACAAAGTTCCAAATCTGTCACGTTCACTCTTATCTCTGCTGTGACCACTCCCCCTGCCCAGAGGGCACGCAGCCCCCTGCCATGTAACCCAGCCTCCCCTAGCAGACTCATCTCCTACGACGGCCCAGGTTCCTGCCACATCCAGCTGAAGCTGCCACTCGTTCCCTTCTGTGCCTCTTGTCCGCTAGCCTTTTATCCTCCTGCTCAGCCCTCCCTCCTTCTCCGGGCCTGCTAAGTCCCTACTCACCCTCTAAGGACCCGCTCAACTGGCATCTCTTCTCGGAAGACTTCCTCTTCAAGCAGACAGTTATTTGCTCTCTCCTCTGACTCAGTTCTGACATTGTACTGATCTGCTTACCTATTTGCTTCCCCCTCCAGAGAGAACTCACTGAAGTCAGGGGCCATGCCGCCCATCATAGGCTACCCCTGCCATCCTGCAGCGCCATGCCTAGCATGCAGGAGGTACTCAAACAGAGAATTGTTCAATGTTGGTAACCTTCTTGCATCAGAAGTAAAAGCCTTTTTTGCTCACCAGTGAGAATCCCTAATTCAACAGAAAGAATTGTTCTCTTTCTAGGGACTAAAGGAGCTAGATAAAAGAAGATAATCACTCACTTCACTTCTGGAGGCAACAGCCCGGTGCAGTGGGGTCAGCCACATGTTGTCCTTGGCATTCACACGAGCTCCTAGAACCAAACAGCACAGACAGGTTAGAGGCACAA
>PVKM010015362.1:0-27968 GCA_004027735.1 Carollia perspicillata | reverse complement strand
TTCCAACTGGTCTTCCTTTCCTCAGGCTCTTGCCTCCTGCATTCAAACTACACACCCCTCGTTCCCGTTGCATCACTCTTCAAAGACACCACTTCCATCACGCCAGTCCATCAGAAACCCTCAGTGCCTCCTCAAAGACTCCCTACAACCTGCGGAAAAGTCAAAGCTCCTGAGTTCGACACTGGAGATCGTCTAGAATCCGGCTGCAACCCAACATCGAATCTTTACTTCCACTACTCCCCAAATACTCCACACACAGTCAAAATACTTGGACTTCAATGCCTGGCCAAGGAAGTCCCCTCACTCCCTATGAAAACTCCACTAGCTGAAAACTTATCTCCTCTATGAGGCCCTTCCTGATGACTCCAACTCATTAAAAACCTTCCAATGCATGTACTTGTGATCACAGATCTCATCATAACCTTCCAATTTTATAGCAATTGATGTTCACATTTTAACTTTCACCTAGATTTTAAGCCCCTAGAGAAATGGTTCTTGACCTTAAGTACACATTAGAATCACCTTAGGAGATTGATCTTTCTTTCTTTCTTTCTTTCTTTCTTTCTTTCTTTCTTTCTTTCTTTCTTTCTTCATTTGTTTGTTTGTTTGTTTGTTTTAGAAAGAGGGAAAGGGAGGGAGAAAGAGAGGGGGAGAAGCACTGATGTGAGAGAGAAATATGTATTGGTTGCCTCTCACACGCACCCTCACTGGGGACCAAACCCACAACTTAGGCATGTGCCTCGATCAGGAATCAAACCAGTGACATTTTGTTTTGCAGGACAGCAACCAACCAAATGAGCCACAGGGTTGGGGCACTGGGATTTTTTGTAATGCAGATGTCCAGAATCCACACCCATATATTTGTATTCAGTTGGTCTGGGGAGAGGCCGAGGGCATCATAATTTAGTGTGCAGGTAGATTTGAGAGCCACTAACTTAAAGAATGAGGTTGGGCTCCTACACTAACTCTTTATACCATTCATGGTGGAGATGGATAATGGACCAACTAACCCATTAACTATCCCAAGATAAGTCGGAAAAGTGCTGTTGTCCTTTTTGCATCTACATTGGTCCTCCTTATTCTAAGATATTCTAAAATATCTTAAAATTTTGATCCTCTCTTTTCCTGAGAAACTGCTGACCTGTATATACCACTTCTTTGAAAATTATTGTTTCATCTTTGTGCAACATGTCTTCAATGCAGGGTGAAAATGATGACTTACAAGAATGCATTGTAAGGGAAAAGCGAGCTCTGCCCTGGAAACAGGCCACATGCAAATCTGCAGTTCCCAGTCCAGTGACTAATACCATCATTACCAAATGGAAGGCAGACTTTTGGAAGGCCCAGGAGGGTAACAGAGGCATGGTTTACCAGCAGTTCTAGGGGCAAAAGGTCCCAATATCAGGGGCAGGTGATTCAGCAAGCTCAAAAGTAGGTCTCATAGAAAAGATCAAAATTCAGAAAGGCAATCATCAAAGGCAACACTGAAAGCTACAAAATAATGGAGAAAAAACCCAAAGGAAATTGATTTCTAACCCCAAATTCTATACTCAGCCAAACTATCAATCCAGTGATAAGAGAATAAAGACATTTTTCCAAATATGTCAGGCTTTAAAATTTTTATCTGCTATTCACCCTTCTCAAAAAGCCACTTGAGAATGTACTCCACCAAAATAAAGAAGTAAGCCACAAAATACAGGGAATCCAGGAAACCAAGGTTCCAGCACAAAAGAAAGGTCAAAAGAATCTCCCGGATGATGGTGAAGGAAAATCTTCAGATGACAGTGAGCAGCAGGCCAGGAGAGCAACAAGGCCAAATTAGGCCAAGTTAGAAGGTTCTTGGAAAGAATTCTTTCAGGAGATGAACCTGAAGGTATTGGGAGAAGATTTATAATAAATTAATAAAACTTTGCTAACTTAGAAAAATTAAACAAATCAATTCATTCCAGGAAAAACAAAAAATTGTGCCCAAAAGGAAAACTAATCACAGTATTCTACACATTACAACGGCATGCATCTAGAACATCATACTGAGGTAAACAACAAATAATAATCTTACTGCTAACATAAATACATGGGGGGAGTGCAGGAAATGTGTCCATGTGGGGGCGGGAGAGTCCTCTGTGAATGAGCTAACCCTCCACAGTACCAGTAGGAAGTCAACAGACCAGACCTAAAACTGAAAAGCCAAGAAGGGGCTACATAAGCAGGTTACATAGAGTGTGATGGTACTATATGTTTTTTAAAAATAAAAATGCCTCTGAGAATCAAAAATTACTGAAAGATAGCAGTGAAAAGGTAAATGTTCTCTACTCTCCTCCCCTAAAAGTCTATTGAAACAATAAAACTTAAAAACCAGAGGAAAATAATTCCATCTTCCAAGGAGCAAAAGATGGCCTTCAACCCCAAACTAAAACCTATGAAACACATACCTGCCAAATACTGTAAAAAGTGGACCAAAGTAGAGGAGGGGGATAAAAGTAGATTTCTCTAAAAGTAAATACCATTATCCGGAAAGGTCAATCCAATGACCTTTTGATAAGATCAATGAAATTTAGAGGAACAAACAACCTTTAGAGAATCAGGGAGTATTCCTATAGAATAACTATATATAGATGAAAAATAATAAAAAGTATGCTTACGATGATCAAGCTTTTACCATTTTTGCTTAATGGTGGCACCGTGCTAAACACTAAACACTTTAGATGGAGCAAGTCATTTAACTCTCAGCAAACCTTCTCAAATCGGTACTATCACTACTATATTTACAAGCCACATAGTAAGAACAAGAGCCAGGTTTCAATACAGGCAGATTAACCACAGAGCCTGCACTATTAACCACCTCTCTTCACAGCCTCTCTAACAGAAGAGATGGGAAAATTCAAGGAAAAAGCATGACAGGCCGCCTTCAGGAAACACTTGGACTCAATCTGTGGATTACAACAGAATGTATGACTTCCAAGGCAACACTTAGAGGCACACCAACCTCTCAGTACCAAAAAAGAAAAAATACGCTCAGTACCAAGAACTAAAGGGAGATGGTTGTCTCTGAATGAAGGAAATAATAGATTGGATGTTCCAAATTAGAGAACAAAGTTAAAACCAAATTTCAAAGTACTCCAGCTGAATTTCCTCCACGGTTCTCCACTCCACAAACAGCCGACCCATTCAGAAATAAGAAGCACAAAGGAGCCAACTCTCGGTTACAAATATCTACTGTAAATAAAATTCAAAGCTGCAACTTACTGGCTTTTTCTGTATCTCATGGGAGTTAAACACAAGAACACTCTTTTCTTTACCATAGCTGCTAATTGTTAAAAGTTGGGAAACCTTAAGAAACAATCCTAAAATTTGTATGAAACCACAAAGACCCGAACGATCTAAGGAAACGTGAGAAAGAACAAAACCAGAGGCATCATGCTCCAAATTTCAAACTGTTACGAAGCAATAGAAATCAAAATAGGACAGTATTGGCAGAAAAACTGATGCATTATGGAACAGAATACAGAATGCAGAAATAAATTCACGGATATATGGTCAATTACTTTATGACAAAGGAGCCAAGACTATACAGTGGGGAAAGGACAGTCTCTTCAATGAGTGATGCTGGAAAATCTGGACAACCACGTGCAAAAGAAGTAAAATTGGACCACTGTCTTACACTGCACATAAAAACTAACTCAAAATTAATTAAAGGCTTGAATGCAAAACCTGAAATCATAAAACTCCTAAATGAAAACATTGGCAGGAAGCTCCTTGACAAATGTTTTAGTGATGATTTTTTAGATAGAACAACAAAAGCAAAGGCAAAAAAAGCAAAAATTAACAAGTGTGAGTATACCAAACTAAAAAGTTTCTTCACAGGGAAGGAAACCAGCAACAAAATGAAGAGGCAACCCACTGAGTAGAAGACAAAATTTGCAAATCACATATGTGATATGCAATTTGATTAATTTGAAAATATAAAAGAACTCATACAACTCAATAGGAAAATAAACTAATTAAAAATGGTCAGAAGACCTGAATATTTTTCTAAAGAAGACATACAGATGGCCAACAGGCATATGAAAAGGTGCTCAACATGACTAATCATCAGGGAAATGCAAAACCAAACCACAATGAGACATCACCTCACACCTGTTAGCATGGCTATTATCAAAAAGACAAGAAATAATAAGTGGGGGCAAGGACGTTGAAGGAAAAGGGGACCTTTGTGCACTGTTGGTGGGAATATAAACTGGTGCAGCCGCTGTGGAGAATCGTATGGTGGTTCCTCAAAAAAATTAAAAACAGAACTGCCACATGATCCAGCAACTCCACTTCTGGGTATCTATCTGAAGAAAACAAAAACACTAACTCGAAAAGACACATGCACCCCATGTTCACTGCAGCATTATTTATAATAGCCCAGACATGAAAACCACTGAGGTGTCTATCAAGGGATGAACACATAAAGAAGATGTAGCATACATATACAACACGACAGCATTCAGCCACACAAAAGAGCAACATCTGGCCGTTTGCAACAAGACTGACAGACCTCAAAGGCCTTACACGACATGAAATAAGCCAGACAGAGAAAGACAAATACCGTATGATACAACTTTTATATGCGATTCTTAAAAAAAAAAAAAAACTGGTCAGTATGGCTTGTGGGTTGGAACTTGTTCTGTAGACCGAAATTTTTTAAACTTTTGGAAAACTTAACACATTAGTCTTTGAACTAATAACGGAAAGTCACTGTCTCACCCCTGAGAAACCCAAACCACCAAGAAGTTATATCCTCTGTCCAGTGTTGCAGGTCTGAGTTCCAGATTTACCCATGAGAAACCCAAACCACCAAGGAGTTATGATCTCCATCCAGTGTTGCAAATCGGAGTACCAGACTAATGGTTCTCAATTTCACAGTCTGGCAATTTTAACCAAAAGATCTTAGAACCTTCTTCATCATAAAAGGATAGCTACTAGGGCTGTTCATTCTAGTCTATACCTTTCCTAGTATTTTTAATCAAGGGAACAAAGGTGCTAACTAGGAAAAATAGTCAGAAGTTAAAAGCCAAAGTGATTGTGAGCTCCCAAATAATATAGCTTGGTCAGGCGTACAGTGTGTAAGAAACAAACAGCCTAGTTATCAGGGTAGGGGGACAGAGAAACTCCTTACAGGAAGGAGCAGAGTGACTTAATATCAAAATTCTCGTCACATTAGGTTGAGCCATATAAAATTGCTAATATCCAACATCAGCAATATTATATAATTCAATCCAACACTTAGTAATGCCCTAAGATTAAGAGTTTAGTTAAAGCCCTTGGTTTCAGGATTTCTACTGATACATCAGAATGCATTGCCTATTACACATCTCATCACAGGTTTGTGACAAAGTTAGTGTGTTTGCAATTTTAAGAAATCTTGCATGAATAAACATCAGACTCAGAGTTATGTGAGAAATTAAATTCTGTGCACCTGCCAACAATATTGGTAGATTATATTTCAGTTCAAAAGTTCCTAAAGTGGGTAACTATTATGTAAGAACAAAGCTAACCATGCTGTCTACTGCAATGTATACTCTCAGCTTCAGCTCAATTTCCTTTTGTAAAAGTGGAATTAACTGGCAGAAATACAAGCAAAAGAAAAAAACACGCTGGGCTGACTTCTATCAGAATAAAGGGTACATTTAGGTTCCATTTAAGATCACAAGGTGAAGCTATTCCAAAATCACGTAACATTTTAGCACTCAGTAGCAAGAAACACTGTAGCCTTTCTTATCTATTAAACAAAGGCACCCAGTGATAATCTGTATGTTCTTAAAAGTGTTAACTAGCTTAAAAGTGTTAACTACCTGCAGTAGGCTACAAAGTTTTGAGTGCTTGTCTGTTGACCTACTGAAGCTGGACTGGTTGGGAATCCAAGAATGGAGATACCTAGTATCTGTCCATCAATAGACAAATGGATAAAAAAGGATGTGGTATCTATACATACAATGGAATATTGCATGAAAAGGAAGCTATTGCCATGTAAGAAAACGCAGATGGACATACAGAGAATTATGTTAAGTGAAATAAATCAGACAGTTAAAAACAAATACCGTATGACTTCCCTTATATAGAGAATCTAAAAAACAAAATAAATGAACAGACAAAATAGAAACAAACTCACAGACACAAAGAACATATTGATGGTTGCCAGATGGGGGTTGGGCACATGGGTAAAAAAGGGGAAAGAATTAACATGTGCAAATTGCCCGTTATAACACAGTCACAGGGCTATAAAGTACAGCATAGGGAGCATAGTCAATATTGCTGTAATAACTACATGTAGTGTCAGATGGGTACTAGATTGATTGGGGTGATCACTTTGTAAATTATATCAATGTCTAATCACTATGCTGCACACCCGAAACTAATATAATATTGTATGTGAACAGTAATTGAAAAACTAAAAACTTACTTTTAAAAAGGTATCTAATAAAACATCATTCAGTACCAATGACATCTAAAGAGAAGATAAGACATCTTGGAACAAAAGACCAAAGTTACAGAGGCCAGCTGACCTCTCTCTCCTGGTAATCGGCCCTGGGTCCCAGCCCACTACCACTGGTGAGTGCCTGGGCTAGGGGGTGAGCGAACCTGGAAAGACAATGAGAAGTGCCGCACCAAGAAGAGATGTTTCTTGGTGTCCGTGTAGCACAGGTAGACACACAGATACAGCAGGTACTCCAACACAGGTGTGGGTCTCACACCACAGGTGCCCTCTGTGGTCTTTGGCTAAGATTTGGGTTGGGGACCTCACCATTTTTAAAAAGGAAGAAATAAGAGTTTCAAAGGGTAACACATGGAGGAAAAAGTTTTACAAAAGAAACTATGTGCGATGCTTCCAAGAATCAACAAATATACTTACCATCCAGGAAATTCATAGTTAAGTGGTTCTAGAGAGAAGCAACAGTTATCATAACCTAAAAGTGTTCATTAATCAACTGACCACAGAGGCCTGTCTCACATTACTAGGTTCTGCTTTGCGGGTCCTTCTCTCTCCCTGAATGAGGGATGCAACAGTCAACAATGCAGATGAAATGAAACAGCAAACACTCAAAGGATGAAGGTTTTTAAGATGTAAATGAGAATGACACTGGGGAGTTGCTCAAGCACACTCCATACCTCTGGGAAATGAGAACCCTGCAGTTAGTTAGCTGGTGAAAAGGAAAATAACAAAGCAAAAATGTCAAAACAGAATACAGGATGATTTACAATTAAAATACTCAGATAACACTGTGGACGAGGGCTTTCTGCACCCTTTTCTACCCTCTCCCTCTCACACGCACACCTCACTGTACCCCCCTTCTTCCTGGACAGAAGGTTAGGAGATGATATTTCCCAGCCTCCTCTGCGGTTAGGTGTGGCCATCTAAGTTAACGCCTGTTAAAGAACAGATTCAATTGAGTATATCTGAACATGTAATTGACTTTATTAAGTGATTCATGAATTGGGCAGCAACCCATCTAGCAACCAGAATGAGTTGTACAAAATAAAGGGTTTTAGAGTCCCACTCCCACCCCCCAAAAAAGTGTAGAACTAAGAAATTAAAAGAGTGGACTGTCTCAGGCAAGGGCAGCTTTCGTAAGGGGGAAGAGAGGTCTTACCAAGCAGATTATCTCACAAGTGTTGATCAGGAAACTCCACTCTGGGGAGAGTCTGAAACTGCAATTAGGCTAGTTATTAAGTTTGGGTTTGGTGACATGGCTTAACAAAAGGGACTCCATTTTGAACTACTGTTTCTTTCCTTAACAAGTCAAAGGGATATGTGCACAAATGATATCTAGATCATCTTCAACTTAAAGACAAGTGACTTTCCCTGAATTTACAGCATTTTCCACCTTCCCACCAGCTGCAATGTACACAGTGTTCTTACTCCAGGCATCACCCAAGGGAGAGGAGGAGCAAGAGAATGGAATGGGAACCTGGGCCTCGAATGACTTCATGGAGCACAGCTGCCCTATCAGCCTACACAGCTCACCGGCACTATAAGAAAGAAACACACTTTTATCTTATTTTTGAAATAAGAGCCATGTAATGGCTTTTGTTATAGTGGCTTAACCTTTATTCTACCTAATAGACACACCCTTGCAGAAACTGATAAAGCTTTCTAACGCTTTTGCAAAATGTCCCTCTTTTGACAGCACTGACAAATTTCAATGAAGTGAAGGAAGTAAAACTGTATCATGCTTTTCCAATAGAAAAATTATCTCGATAAAACAATTAACAATTCATTCACTCTTTGTTCTAAGAGTTAGCAAGTATAATCTAAATAGTACTATATAAGAGATAAAATAAACATATTTTCACTTCGCTTTTCAGGATAAAGTCTGAATCATCCTAGGCTTTTTCTTTTCTACTTACTATGAAATTTACGTGTATTCGCTTTAAGTGACAATATTCTGGCACTAATTCTCCACAGGTGTGAGAATTTCATATGTAAAACAAATTTTTCTTTTGCTACTTCATGCTATTTCAAAGGGAAACAATCACCAGTAAAACCCAGACATGAATAGCAAGTATCTCAAGTGAGTAATATTCAGCACTTTTACTAGAAGAAAACATGAAAATAAAGTAATTTTGAAATTATACATAATCAAATACCAGTATGTGTTCCTTGGCTGCAGTATTCTAAATTGTTTTTAATGAGAAACATTTGTCTATGTCAACATATTTTTTCATTATAGGAACAAAAAAATCCACATCATTATTGCATTCAACTTCTTACAGAATAAGAAAACTTTTTAACAAAACAGTTCAAGAATAAAAAGAGAGATTGAGGAAAATTCGATATATTTTAAAAGTCTTGCCCTGGCTGGTGTGGCTCAGTGGATTGAGAGCAGGCCTGCAAACTAAAGGGTCGCTGGTTAGATTCCCAGTCAGGGCACATGGCTGGGTTGTGGGCCAGGTCCCCAATAGAGGGCACATGAAAGGCAACCACACACTGATGTTTCGCGCCCTCTCTTTCTCCTTCCCTTCCCCTCTGTCTAAAAATAAATAAATAAAATCTTTTTTTAAAAAAGCCTTACAAGACATCTTAACTACTTGATATGTATGAGACACTGTAGCAACCCTGAGTACTATCTGCATATTGATGACATTAAGATTTTGGGGTAAGATTTGTTTGATTGTATTAAAATTGATGATATTAAGATAGTGTTTGGTTGTTTTTGAGTTTGGGGGGTGTGATAATGGTATTGTGATGTATTTTTAAGGGCTCTTACTTTTTAGAGCTACACACTGAAAAATTTAGGGATAAAATAATGTTTGTGATTTGCTTCACAAGCTGGTAAGGGGTATGTGGGCGTAGAGACAAAATGTTATTGTTCTTGGTTGATAACTACTGAAGCTGAGTGATGGATACAGGGGCTCATTATACTATCCTATTATTCATTCTGCTTGAAATTTTCCATAACAAAAAAATTTTAAATATGTTCAAGGGTTTTCCCTTAAATGGTTTTCCCTGTCCTTGTCATCCACCACTTTGGAACTAGTGAGAAAGAGAATGGAAAAAGGTGAAAGGACAAAGATGAGGGGGTGGGGCAGGGAATAAGGGAACCAAAGCAAACAAGTAAAAGCAAGAAAAAAGGTGGGTGAGCTCTCCTTTATAATAACGTCTTCCTCAAGATGTCATTACCGCCCTACCTAGCTCATAATGAGAGCTCTCCCAGTGATTCCTTGAGTCAACTGAGCCACACAATAATGTCATGCGATACTAGCTCTTCTTGGACCGACAGAAATATGTGTCTCTAGCACCCAACAATAAAACCACAGTCTATGGGACATTTGTCCTTTTTGTAACTCCTCTCTTCCCTTTATTTCCTTTCCTTTCTCCTGTTCAAATTTCATGGAAGAAGTTTCCTTTTCAACTTCACAGCATGATAAAACGAAACTCTGCACAGATCAACAAAGTACCAAAGCACAGTGGGCAGTCAGGTAAAGTGCAAGACATTCAGATTGCAGTCTTTTAATAAAGACTCACTAAAAACAGCACCAAAGGTGACCACCACAACTGAACTGACAGCACATACCAAAACAAGAAGGCGAATTTGCCCAGGGACAGCTACCCTTACTTCTAAGGCTTCTGGAGCTCAGTTACTGAAGAATTTCCCAAACTGAATGCCATCTGTTATACACCTGATCTCTAGCAAGGAAAAAAAAACTGATCAAAATACTGATTCCATAGAAAACATTCTCACATGTCACTTATAACAAATAAAAATTATAAACTACATTCAAAAAGCATCGTGGCTATAAGCCATGATCTAACTACTGTTTGAAAAACATCCAGTGACCTTTTCCATAGGTCCCATCTCTAATGAAGTAAATTGATAATGTCCTTTCCTATTCTTTGCTCTACCCATCGTTGTCATTGTCTGGCCCATTTATGATAGCAATGCTCTGTTGTTTAAAATACATGCAAATTCTTTAACACCCCTCCATTAGAGACAGGGTCCACATCTCCCCACCTTGAATCTGAGTGGGCTTTTGACACCTGTGACTAATATGGTACAGCAGAAGGGATGCTATGTAACCTCTGAGCCTAGGTCAGCAAAGGCCAAGTAGCTCCTGCCTAGTTCTTTCGGACTCTCACTCTTTCCACAGTCCCTCTCAGAACCCAGCCACCACAGTGAGAGATGCTCCCACCAAATGGAAAACCACATACAGGCATTCTAGCAGAGAATCTCAGCTGAGCCTGGCCTTCAAAGCACCCCAGCTCAGAAGCCAGACATATAAGGGAGAAAACTTTCAGGTGCTTCCAGCCCCCAGTGTCTGAGTCACTCCCAGCTATCAAGATTTCTAAGATAAGGGCATAGACATTGTGGGGCAGACACCCTGTGCTGTCCAGTTCTTAACTTCCACCTCACCCGATTCCACGGGTGAGATAAAATGGTGGTTCTTGTTGTGTGCCTTCAAGTTGCAGGTGGTTTGTTACAAAGCAATAGATAACTGGTACACATACTATATCATTTTTTATATTTGTATATTTTATGTGAAGATTTCTTTGAATTGAATTCACTAGGGTGACAGAGTTAATAGTATTATATAGGTTTAAAGGGTAACTTTCCATCATACATGATCTGTATGCTGCACTGTGTGCCCACCACTCAAAGTCAGATCATCTTCCGTCACCTTATATTTGGCCCCCGACACATACCCTTTACTATCCCCCCCTCCCTTTCCCTCTGGGTACCACCACACTGTTGTCTGCATCTATGAGTTTCATTTTATATCCCACAGATGAGTGAAATCATATGTGATTTTTCTGACTGACTTATTTCACTAAGCATGATATTTTCAAGGTCTATCCCTGTTATCACAAATGGCAGTATTTCATCTTTTTTTATGACTGAGTAGTATTCCATTGTATATATGTACCACATCTTCTTCATCCAATCATCTGACTAAGGATGCTTTGGTTGTTTCTATGTCTTGGCTACTGTGAATAATGCTGCAATGAAAATAGGGGTGCATCTATCTTTGAGAATAAATGTTTTCAATTTTGGGGGGTAGATACCAAGAAGAGGGGTTGCTGGGTCATATGGTAACTCTATTCTTAATGTTTTGAGGAACCACCATACTGTTTTCCATGGAGGCTGTGCCAATTTACATTCCCACCCGCAGTGAATGAGGGTTCCTTTCTCCCCACGGCCTCTCCAACACTTGTTCTTATTTGTCTTGTTGACCACAGCCATTCTGACAGGTGTGAGGGGGCATCTCATTGTGGTTTTGATTTGCATTTCCTTAATAGCTAGTGAAACTGAGCATCTTTTCATATATTTGTTGGACATTTGTATGTCTTCTTAGGAGAAGTGTCTATTCAAGTCCTGTTCATTCTTTAATTTTTAATTGGATTGTTTGTTTTTTTGGTGTTGAGTTATATGAGTTCTTTATATATTTTGGATACTAACCTCTTGTTGGAACTGTTGTTTGCAAATATCTTCTACCATTAAGTTGGATGTGTTTTTGTTTTGTTGGCGGATTCTGTAGCCAGAGTAATCAGGCAAGAAAAAGAAATAAAAGGCATCCAAATTGGGAATGAAGAAGTAAAAGTGTCAGTTTTTGCAAATGACATGATTCTTTATACAGAAAACCTTAAAGACTCCACCAAAAAACTATCAGAAATGATAAACAAATACAATAAAGTTGCAGGATAAAAAAAGCAATATACAAAAATCCACTGTTTTCCTCTATACTAACAATGAAATTTCAGGAAAAAATGGTGGGGAAACCCAATTCTTTTTGCAATTGCAACAAAAAGAATAAAGTACCTGGGAATGAATTTAACAAAGGATGTGAAAGAACTACATACTGAAAACTACAAAGCATTATTAAAAGAGATTGAAAAAGACACAATGGAATGGGAAGATATTCCATGTTCGTGGGCTGAAAGAAGCAACATAGTTAAAATGTCCATATTACCCAAAGCAACTCACAGATTTAATGCAATCCTCATCAAAATTCCAGTGACATTTTCAAAGACACAGAACAAAAAACATTAGACATGTACAGAACCACAAAAGACTCAAATAGCCAAAGCAATCCTGAGAAAAAAGAGTAAAGTCAGAAGTATCACACTCCCTAATTTCAAATTATATTCAATACTACAGAGCAACAATAATCAAAACAGAATGGTATTGGCAGGAAAACAGATGCACAGACCAATAGAATAGAACTGAGAGTTCAGAAATAAAACCACATACAAATGGGCAAATAATTTTTGATAAAGGAGCCAAACACATACAATGGAGAAAAGAAAGCCTCCTCAATAAATGGTGCTGGGAAAATTGGAAAGTCATATTCAAAAGAATGAAACTAGACTACAGTTTGTCCCCGTGTACAAAAATTAATTCAAAATGGATTGAAGGCCCAAATAATAAGATCTGAAACAACAGATTACATAGAAGAAAACACAGCTACTAAACTTATGGACCTTGGTCTTAGTGAAGATTTTATGAATTTGACCCCAAAGGCATGGGAAGTAAAGGCAAAAATAAATGAATGGGACTGTATCAAACTAAAAAATTGTCTGTAACTGTATCATTCTTGACCATCCTGTTCTCATTTCATTCATCTCTAATTCCTGTCTACCTTCTTTTTTCACTTAAATGTTTCCTGTTCTCTACTCATCCGTCTTTTCACCATCTTCAGTCCAATTGTTTTGATGGAATGGAAAGACAATTGGGGATAGTGGGGTTTCTTTTTTGGAGTGACAAAAGTCTTCTGGAATTAGATAGTGGTGACAGCTGCATAGCACTGTAAATGTACTAAAAACGACCAGAGTGTACTCTTTAAAACAGTTCAAATGGTGAGGTTTATGTTACCTAAATTTATTTAAATAAAAGAAATTTGAGAAAAAAATACATGTACAACACGTAAAAAGTATACAGATGAGAATTAAAAAGCAAAAAGAGAAACTAGAAAACAAAAGGCAGAAAAACTGGAGTGGAACCAAAGTGTATGTGAGGATGAGTCTCACATCAGCTCAAAAGGTGCAAACCGAATCTAGTCAAAATTCACCTTGAATATTCCACAGGGGACACAGGCCCCACTGGAGACTGACTCACTCACACACTCTCTGTCTGTCTGTCTCTCTCTCTGCCACAAATGTGATTCTCAGGTCACAACATGAATTGCACAGAGACACATATTTGAAAGGAATAAAATAGCAAAGCAAATTCAAAGCAATTGAACAAAAATCTTCCAAGGCTGTCAAGACACTCTAAGCAGGGCACGGCACTTTTTCAAACACCATTCTTACCCACTATACAGAACACATACCCCAGAGGGTTGACAAATATAGTTACTTAAATACCGCCAAATGTGCACCTGGACTTACACAAAATCCCCTTTGAATTACCATGTATTTAATATCATTGCTTTACATTCCACTTTAAAATGGAAGTCACACTGGCTGACACAGCATAAAAAGCAAAATTTCTATCACACATCTGAACACATGGCTTCTCTAGGATCCACTGAACAACATTAGCCAATCATCCTCACGTCTGCTAGTCTATGCAAAAATGGCATGATCTGCATTGCTGGGTGCAATAGGTGCTTTATACTGATTGCGACATCGAGCCATACTGGTGTAAGAACCCAGGCAAGGAAGTGGCACATTAATTCATATTCCCTTAGCTCTGCTCAGGACCTGCCCAACTTGTTCTCCATATCAAAATCTAAGAAACTGAATTTACCAGTTCCACCATCATCATAAGAAACACTAAGCATCACCTGCAGAGCAGAATAATTCCCCAGAGGTATCTTCTCCCCAATAGTAGCTGAGTGAGCCTAATACAGTGGCACTCAACCTCCCAGTGTGACAACAGGACTCACGTGTGTCCCAACCCTGGCTGATGGCTGCAGCTATTCTAATAGTGGATATACACTTTCGTTCCAAAATTAGAAATAAAAGATAGAATGCAACTACCTCTAAAGTAGGTAATATACAGAGTAGTCTATTTTTAATTCTCAACTCCATCCTCTCTTGCCATCTCAAATATTTCAGGCCTGCAGTTTCCCCTTCTGTTCAGTGCACCCAAACCCTCTCTTTGACACAGTAGCATCGTTTTCATTCCCATCCCCTTGACCCACATTCACCTCCAAATGCCATGTCCCTTTGGTTCCCCTTTACAGCACAAGTTCTTAAAAAATGGGATGAGGGTTGCAGTCTCTACTTCTCAACAGTGCTTTCCTCTAACCATGCCAGATGGGCTTCTAGCTCCTGCATTCCATTAAGACTGCATTTGTCAAGGTCACCAAGAACCTGCTTGTGGCCAATCCCAGTGATCACTCTCAGTTCTTATCTTACTCGACCTCCCACAGTGTTTAACACAATGGGCCATTCTCTTCGAAATGCTTGACTTTTCTTGGTTCTCGGTGACACCAAAGTTTCCCGGATTTTTCTCCCATCTTAGAGGCCGTATATTAACTTCTCAATCCCCTCTGCTGGCTTCTATTCTCCTGCTTTACTTCTAGACACTGGTGTGTCCCAGAGCTCCATCCTGGGCTTGCTTTGCTTCTTCATTTATATGTTCTTCTCAGGGGTGGTAGCCTCATCCACTTCCATGGCTTGAAATACCATCCACAGGTTGACTGTAGATGAAGAAATCTACATCTTCAGGCCTGTCTCCAAGAACCTCAGATTTATATATCCAATTGCAAACCTAGCATCTCCATTTGAATGTCTAACAGGTATCTCAAACATAACAAGGCTAAAATAGAACTCTAGACACTCCTCTAAAACTTGCTTTTTACCTATTCTTTACCATCTGACTAAATGGTCTCACCACCTCTCTACATGCTCAGCCAAAATTTTGAGTTATCTTTGATTCATTCCTCTCTTTCATACCTCAAATCTACCTCATCAACACATTCTTCCAACTGTACCTCCAAAACATTCTAAACCTTCATATTCAAGTCTCTACTTCATTCTATTCCCATTAGCACAATAGTTTGACTGCACTAGTGGCCCTGATTTTTCACACCTCCCTGCTTCTTTTCACAGTTCTCTTTATTCCTGCCCTTCAGCGATGCCCTCCTACACTAACAGTGGGTGTACCGTGTAACTTGCCTTGACCAATGGGATAGCAGCCAACTTGACACAAGCTAAGGCTTAAAAGCTCTTGCTTGTTTCTACTTCCTCTCTTACTTCTTTGTGATCAGCATGAGAATATGACCGGGCTAGTCTAAAAAGGGGATATAACATAAATACAGAGGACAGCGGAGTGGCCTTAGGAGGCCATCCTAGACAGTCAATAGCCAGCTGGCCCCCGAAACCACATCAGAGAACCCAGACGACATTACAGAGCCCACAGTTGATTACAGACACATTGGCAAGGCCAATCACAATCAGCTGGGCCTGGCCCAGATTGGCAGAACTCCCCAGACAGCCCTTCAACTCACAAGCAAAAATAAATCCTTATCTCTGTACGCCACTGAGTTTATGGAGATGTTTGTTACTTGGCATTACTGGAGCAGGTAACAGATACAGCCACTATCATCCCTTGTCAGGACTATTCCAATATCCTCCTAATAAGTCTCATTATTTCTTTCCTTCTTTTTTAAAAAAAAGATTTTATTTATTTATTTTTAGAGAGACGGGAAGGGAGGGAGAAAGAGAGGGACAGAAACATCAATGTGTGGTTATCTCTTGCGCACCCCCTACTGGGGGCCTGGCCCATAACCCAGGCATGTGCCCTGACTGGGAATCGAACCAGCAACCCTCTGGTTCACAGGCCAACACTCAGTACACTGAGCCACACCAGCCAGGGCTCCTTAACTTCTTATAATCCTTTCCTCATTCATCAATCCACACAAACTTATAAAAACATAAATCATTTCATGTCCTAAGTCCTGCTTAAACCCTCCAATGGTTTCGCTGCCTCAGACTAAAACCCAGTCTTTGTAACCTAGGATGCCACCTACTTGTCCAAACACATCTAGTACCACTCTCCCACTGACCCACTCGGACTCAAGCACACCAGCTTTCTCCCTATTCTTCAAACACAGCAAATTCATGGCATGGTGGGGTCACTGCACACCATGTTTCCTCTACCTAGAAAGTCATTATTTCAACTGGTCTTTCTAGCTCTCTTTCTAACCACACCTTCTTACAACTCAAATTTCAGCTTAACTCTCACTTTCACAAAAAGGCCTTCTGTTGACTACCCAATCTAAATAGACAACAGGTGTGGAGAAAAAGGAACCCGCATTCACTGCTGGTGGGAGTGTCAACTGGTACAGCCACTGTGGAAAACAGCATGGAGGCTCCTCCAAAACAATTAAGAATAGATTTACCATATGACCCAGCAACCCCTCTTCTGTGCATCTATCCAAAAAATCTGAAAACATTTATACACAA
Source organism: Carollia perspicillata (assembly GCA_004027735.1). Classification (NCBI taxonomy): domain Eukaryota; kingdom Metazoa; phylum Chordata; class Mammalia; order Chiroptera; family Phyllostomidae; genus Carollia; species Carollia perspicillata. The sequence goes on along the minus strand of PVKM010015362.1, from coordinate 11,074 downwards.
ATATACATGCACCTCTATGTTTACTGCAGCATTATCCACCATGGCCAAGACATGGGAACAACAGACGTGCCCTTCAATAGATAACTGGATACGGAAGATGTGGTGCATACATACAGTGGAATACTACTCAGCCAGAAGAAAAGATGAAATACCGCCATATGCGATACTCCTCATATGTAGGATATAAAACAGAAAGCAACAAATGAACAAACAAGAAAAACAACAAACAGAACCTCACAGACACAGACCACAGCACTGTGGTTACCCGTGGGAAGGGGGCAGGACGGTAGTAAGAGGTAAAGGGGGCCAAAGGAAGGTGACGACGGAAGATCTGACTTGGGGTGGCGGGCACACAGTGCAGTATACAGATCATGGGTCACAGACACGTACACCTGAAACCTATGTAATTTTATTAACCAATGTCACCCTAATAAAGTTAATTTAAATAAATAAATAAGGTAGTCAACCAGTCACTCTCAGATCCCTATTTCAATTCCTTGCATGATATTTATCCCTACATCACAGTTTCCCTGATTTTTTTCGATCACGCGCTCTCTCCACTGATTATGAATTCCACATAAGCAGGAACCTGCCTGCGTGTTCACCCCTAGATCCTCAGCTCCCAAAACAATTTCTCCCCATAGCAGGTATGCATTAAATATTTGACGAAGGATACCTGACTCGTAGCATAAATCAGAGGCCCCCAACCTTTTTGGCACCCAGGGCCAGTTTCGTGGAAGACAATTTTTCCACAGATGGGGTGGAGGAGACAGTGGGCGGCGCTCAGGTGGTGACACAGGTGAAGCTTTCTTCACTAGCCTGCTGTTCACCGCCTGCCGTGCAGCCTGGCCCTAAACGGGCCACACACCGCTACTGGTCTGCGTGCGGCCTGGAGGTTGCAGACCCCCGGAATAAATGAATGATCAGATCCTTTCTGAGATAAGGTTTTTACCGAGGAGAAGGAGTTAGGCAAGTTGAAATGGCAAGGGAGAAATGAGAGACAAATTCAGAGAGGGAAGTCTAGAAGCAGAGGAAATGTTCCTATTCTAAAATGAAGTTAAGAGCCTAAACTCTGAAAACAGCCAACAACGGAAGCTCTGCTCAGCCCCTTCCTAGTTGTGTAAATACAGACACACCACTCACATCTCTGAGCTTGCCTCCTCCTGTTTAAGACAGGGTAATACTTCCTTCTTCATAGAGTTGTAAAATTAAATAAGAAAATACATATAAAGTACTTAGCATGTATCATAGTAATCACTCAACATGAGTAATGACAACGGTGGTGCTGGTGATACTAAAGTCAACCCTGCTAATATTGATTATATTGGCATAATCTATAATATCATACTCAAGTTGTTGACTCTACCAAATATTTTTTTTAATATTCAGGCATTTCAAATTGTCCCTTCTCACCTAAGTGGAATACGCATAGGGCCTAGAACCTAATGAGCTGAGTTCTGGCTCTGGTTCTGCCCCTAACTAGCTGGGTGACCTTGGGCAAGTCACCAACTTCCCAGACTGGAAAGTTACCTTGTTATCAGCTCTGTCCATGCCAAAGGCAGGAGGTGCAGAAAACATGCTTCGCAGGGTGAAGGTACGGGTGTAACATGGAAACGCTGGAGGCAGAGACACGGAGACGGGCAGGTGGACAATCACTACATTCCATCCCAGAGCGAAAACAGGAATATCCAAACACCTTAAGTCAAGGTTTCCCCAACTGTTTCTCAGAACCTGTCAGATGGTACCAGACTGTCGTCTTGTAAAGGCAAGGACACTCACTGGCTGGTTTTATTCTCTCCTCTAGGACCTAGCACAGTGCCAAAAACATACTATCAGAGGATCTCCTTACCACATGTTTGCTGAATCAGTGAACACATACATTTTGAAAAAGCTGCATTAAGCAATATCAAACTGGTTTCTTGTGTGTATTTCTGAGGCTTTAATACATGAATTACAGACCCTGTGAATCACCTAGAACGCACTGCTTCCCAAACTTACTTGATCATAGGACTCTTTCTATTTCCCTAGAACCTTATTAACAGCTCCGAGAGTTGTAGTATTCTATAAAACAGTTTGAGAAATATCTTAAGCTTATATAATTTAAGTCATTTTTACCATGATGAAATAAAGTTACCTTACTCTTTATGCATAAGGTAATTAAAAGGCCAACTAATTTGATTCCTATCTAGTATGCATTTCTTTTCTCCCAGCATCCTCTGAATCTCCTCTCACCAGGCAGGGCCTCAATCTCTCCTGTCTCCTAAGCAGCAGGTGTCTTCCCTGGTTTCTCCACTCCACTCCCTGCTCCCCCATAATCAGTCTGCTCTGCAATTCCTCACACTCTCTCTACTTCTCTCTACTTCCATTTTCCATTCTCTCTACTCCTGGAGTCTTATTATTCATTTTCTTAAACTGCCCTACTTACTCTCCTTCCTTTATAATCAACCCAATAACATTTCAATCTTACCACTTACAATATCATCCCACCTCTGAAAAGTTTTCAAAGTACTTCCTTTTCTCCTTTTCAAGTCTGTTTCTCCTTTTGCATTCTTCCCCTGAGCCCTCCTTGGGATCACTCCTTAATTTTCAGTAAATGTAATCACATCATATCCCATCTGGGCTCCCTCTTCCTTTCCTACCCCTATTTCAAAGTGTTCAAGCAGGTAAACACACAAACATGTTCACATCTCCATGCCTTTCCTTGAGTTGTTCTCTCTGCCTGGAAGAGCGCCTGTTGAAATCCTATTCATTGTTTAAGGTCCTGATCACAGGTCAGCTCTTTTATGAAGCGTCCTTTATTTTCCACTCCTGCCACAATTAACTAGTCCCTTTAACCACCCCCAGGCAATTGCACAACTTACCTCAGACATATAAAGTCAGTCATATGGATGCAGAGATTACAGAGTTGGGAGAGAAGACTAGGAACCAGGTAAGCCTATCAGGGATGATAACCAAGAGGATGGTGGCAAAAGGAGAAACCAGGAGGGTACTTGCATGAGCGGCTGGAACTCTAAAGGAGAAAGGGTTTCTGCATTACTTGCAGGCAGCACAGGGAAGCCAGGGGAAGGCCATGGCCTGAGAGAACTGCAGAGAAGGGAGTGTTCTCATTCTGTGAGGAGGCTGGGGAGTGTGGGAGAGTTGATTCACAATGGAACAATGCCCTCAGAGGGCCGCTGGAAAGATTTGGAAAGAAGCCAGTAGAAGCATGGAAGTTCAGAATCATAGGAAAGTTGAGAAGACATCAAAAAACAGCTGATCAGAAAGGCTGGGAGCCAAGAAACGGGGGATTAGAGGCAAAGCCTTGGCCAAAGCTGGCTGAGATCCCAGATGGTGTCAGAGGCCAGATGAGTTAGGCATTTGACAGTTTTTGATCAGAATTCAAAAGCAGGTCGGTGAGTAATTTTTCTAACGTCTATGAAGAACAGATTTTTCTAGTGCTCATATCACAATTCTGATCCTAGTGTGTGGGCTGTGCCCTGATGGTAAGGGTGGAGGGAGTGGTGAGGAGGGGTTGGGTGTGGCATCTCCTTTCACTAGAGCGCGACTCACAGCCCTAAAAAAGAGGAAGCAAGTCAAACACAAACAGTCTACAGGGATCTAAGGCCTTCAGGCACAATGCAAGCAACAGCAGGCACCCAGGCTGGAAAAGGAGTAAGGCTCACCCAAAAGTACATAGAGAAGGGTGATGTGGAATCCAACACAGGAAAAGTCTATATATTAGGCAAGCTCTTTCCTTGCAAATACTGTAACTAGACTAAAGCAGACAATAACAAAATGTACAGGCTCACATAACAGGGAAATCCTGGAGTGCTCAGGCACACCTGAATCCTGGGGTTCAGATGATGCTGCCTGGGCTCTCACCACCACTCATTGCTGCCTCTCACCCTGTGCTGGCTTCATTCATTCTCTCCTTCCAACAGCTTCCTGCAGGAGCTCCAGGTTACATCACTAGCGGGGAAAAAAAAAAATCCCACAGGAAAAGAATGCCTCCTTTCCTAAACTGAAGCAAAAAAGGAGCCTGACTGGGTGAGCCTGGGTCATGTGCTAATCTCAGAACCAATCACTTGGTCAGGTGGAAGCACTTCCCAGATTGGCTAAGACCACGGATTATCACGGGCCCTGCCCAAACTACATAAACTGGGATGGAGAAGTTCCCCAAAGGAAAGAGTCTGAGTGAGTAGTAATTCCACGATAGTGTGGTCGCTTGTCAGTCAGGTTCCAGATACCAAAAGAGAAGCCTACTCCTGCTATTTAAAGTACAAAAGGGCTTTGAAGTCAGACAGAACTGGTTTTAAATTTCAACTTTGACACTAGCTGTGTGACCTCAGGTAAATTACTTAATTGCTCAGTGCCTCAGCTTCCTCCTTATAAAATGGGGTTAATATAGTACCCATCTCCTGGAGATGTCTGGAAAGATGAAATGAAATAATGCACATAAGTTGCTAGGCATAATGCTTGATCCAAAGTGATCAATAAGTGGTAGCAATTATTAGTAATAATGACAATTATTTTTATTCAGAACAAGGGTATCACCTGAAGGGAGACTCAGTGAAAGAGAGCCACATCAGCATTTGGATAAGTCAATGCAAGGCCGAGTTTCATTAAGGGAAACCGAGACTACAGTACAGGGGCCTGAGTGAACCCTGAGATACAAATCGGTAAGTTCGGTAATCACCTATTGTGTGTCAGGAACTAGGGATGCAATTATGAATAAGACATGTGGCTCCAAGATAGACTACCATGAAGAGTGACTATAGCTTTGTGACGTTACTGGGTGGTGGGGAGGAGAGGCTGACTATAGCTGCTTCACGACTTTTAAGCACAGGCTGTGGGCACTGGGAAGGGGCTGAGTGTACGAGAGAGCAACGCCTGCGCCCAACTGTTAGAATGCTAGGAACGGAAGAGCTACAATCACACCCCCAAGCGCCTTTGTATGAATTAGGAAAAAGTATCGCTTCCTTTAAAAACTTTACTTCCATCTTCAAAAACAAGTCACAGCAAATAAACAAAGCTACTAGGTGTACAATGTGAATGACATCCCAGAGTTTCAAGGTGCACACTTGTACACGCAGCCCGGGGCACAGGCAGGGGTGATGAGGTGGAGGTTAAGGAAGTTAGGAGTGGTGATGGAGTGTCTGGGAGTCGCTGGGCTTTTGGAAACAGAGAATAACGTTTTTCTGTTCATTTTTATGATAAAAGCATAACATTTTTATGTTTATGAAGAACATACATAGTTTTTTTTTTTCAAGCTATATGAGAAAGTTTACTTAGAAAGTCCCAGAGGTAGAAAGAAGTGAGCCAGCTGGGCTGTATGGGCTCAGGAAACAAATTACCAAGGCTTAGCATTTAGGAGAAGGAAAGCAGAGGAACCAGGCCTGGGCCAAGGAGAGGAGAAAGGCCTGGGTGTGCTCGAGAGACAGCGTGCACCAGGAGAGAACAACAGCTTCTGCTTAGAGCTGCGCTGTTCAACACGGTAGCCACGTACCGCGAATAGCTATTAGGCTAGAAATCTGGCTAGTGCAACGGAAGAACTAAAGTTTTCATTTAATTTTAATCTTAAATGTAAAAATGAAAGAATATATTTTTCCATTAACAACGAGTTTATTGTTTGGTTGGACTAGATTTCATTCTATCCACTGCCCTGTATGTGATATGATATTGCATTGCACTGTCTTGTATTGTTCATATCCTGAGTTGCTTCTGGTATCTCATTAGTAATGTGATTACATGACATATAATATTTTTATATATTGGATTATAAAAAACACTTAAAATTAATTTCCCCTGTTGCACTTTGCCTTTTTAATGTGCCTATTAGAAATTCATAATTATATATCTGACACACAGAATATTTCTATTTGACAGTGCTGCTATGAAGACATCTTAGATCAAAAGTGTTAAGGGGCCCTGGCTGGTGTGGCTCAGTGGACTGAGTGCAGGCCTCCGAACCAAAGGGTCACCGGTTCAATTCCCAGTCAGGGCACATGCCTGGGTTGTGGTCCAGGTCCCCGGCAGGGGATGTGTGAGAGGCAAACAGACATTGATGTTTCTGTCCCTCTCTTTCTCCCTTCCTTTCCCTCCCTCCAAAAATAAATAAATAAAATCTTGGAGTGATACCCAGAGGAACAGTTGCTTTTGTTTAGTTTGAAGCAGACCTTCACATTTTCTTCTAAGTTGTTCATCTCTGTTTACCAGGAGGGAAAATTAGAGAGGGAAAGGAGAGGAATGTAGTTCGGGGGGTAGAGCTGGGTAAAGCTCTAAGAGTGCCCTGTGGAGACCAGCTGTGTTGTTCTGGACTCTGGCTCCACTACTTAACCAAACCTCCCCGAATCTCCTGGTGCTTCAGGCTCTTCCATGGAGCCTCACACATCTTCCGTGCTCCATAAACATTAACTATTGAGGGGAGCGGGGCATTATTTGGGAATAAGGATGGTGCAAATACATGGTCTCCCTGTTGGCTCCGGTGTAAGAGGACACACCCTGTCTATATGTCTCTCAGCGTTTATCTTTCTAGACTTTGAGAGTTGCATGAGGGTACTTTACTCCATCTTCTGTGCCACTGATAAATAGAGTTGCTTTTCTCTAAGTCCATTATGTCTTCTAAGTACACTGATGAAGCTATTTTAGACACCGAAATGTCATGCAAATGGGGTAAGATGGCATTTCTGAATTACCAGCGTTTTGTTATTCCAAGTCATACACTTAGTGAACACCTTCAGTTAAGAGTTTACAGTAAGATCTGAGTCTCTTCCTTGAGTAAAGAACTGGATGCCCACCAGCATGTACAAATGGATTCGTTTTCTCTAAATGCCTTCTCTACCGCTTCCCTGTCACTCTGCATGGACTCGAGACCAGCAGTCTGGCTTTTTAGTGTCCCGGTAGGTTCACATAGACCAAGGGGGTCAAGCTCGTTTTCCCAGGGGGCCACGTCAGCCTCGATGTTGCCTTCAAAGGGACAAAATAATTGTAGGACTGTATAAATGTAACTCCTGCTTAACTGTTAAGGAGTTGAAATTACATTCGGCCCTCTGAAGGCAACCTCGAGGCTGATGTGGCCCCCGGTGAAAATGAGTTTGACGCCCCTGACGTAAACTGTAAACTTGGAGTTTACACTGTGTGTTCCCTCTTTTACACTGTTTATTTTTAAAAAATAATAATTATACTAGTTTACTAACATTTATAGCCTGAAAAAGGTCCATCCACGCCTAAGCTCTGTTCTGTCTTTTCTCCTCACCATACCTGATTGGTAAAAACATTTCTCCCAACCTTCCACTGACTCAATTCATTTAACAGCCTCTGTGGAGAGTTTTTTCAAAATCACTTTGAAAATCAGCTTATCCCTAGCCTCCATAATCACCTAATGCTCTTTAAACACTTCAGTAAATGTGTCAAACATGATTCCTTCTTAGAAAAAAATAGCAAAATTTAAATTTTTAGGGGAAAAATAAGGATGCGCATTATACATGGGTAGTACTAATTCTGTATCTATAAATGTTTTTAATTTTTATTTATGCTTATGTGTTAAAAGTATAACTCTAGAAAGCAATAACAATATCCATATGCAAAATAATACCAATATTATAATTATTGTATTACAATAATCAGTTTTGTTTCTACATATAAATAAATAAAAACTTGAATTAAAAAATTAAAATGAAAGATTTCTTTCTGAAAGTTTGGGCCAAATACATGGGTGTGCGTTATACACCAAGGTGTGTTATGCACAGCAAAATACGGTCCATTTGCTTAAAACTGTTAACTCCATTTTCCCGACACATAAGCACTCACACAGAATTTATTTTTGATCCCACTTGCTCTACAAAGCTCAGGACGAATTCCATAGATACTACTTAAATGTACCCTCTGATTCTCAGCAAGCCATTCTCCTCTATGAGGCTCACTTTTCTCACCTATAAAACGTGTGTAATATAGAAGCCCTTTGCCAAACAGAACAAGCCATCTCATCATTCATGAATGTGTATAAAACCCTCTGAGAAAAGCTCAAAGTCCCTTTATAAGCGTTAGGCCATGAATCTTTCTGAAGTGAACTGTTAATCATGTGTCATTATTCTTTGCTTAATAGATGGAAACCCCGGGGCATGGCAACACAATACTAGCTAATAGCTTACTTAGAAATCTAGCCCAGACTCCAAACATTAGACAGAAAGGTGACAGGGGGGAAATCTGAATAGGAATTCACTCTGCTCTGGTTCTTTATCAAGAAATTACACTACTGCAAAATTCCCTAACGTTGCTGGGTTGCCCTGCACCTTCTGCTTCCTCCTGCAGTCCAGGAATGGGGAAATGGGTAGGAGGGCTGGAGTTCCCTGTGGACCTGTGACACCCTCCTCCCCACTCCCAGGAAGGCTCACGAACACTAGAGAAGGTACCGAGGTCAAATATAGTTTCACAGATAACATAACAGCCTCTCCACCTCTTGTGACTAACCCCTGGACACTTTTCCTAGCCAACATCCAACAAAACGAAATGAAGCTCTAGACATTGCCAACAAGAATGCAGCCTCTGCAAATGGACCTGTCACGTGACCCTGGCTTCATTATCTGACCTATTTACAACTGGGTATGTAACACGGCTTCCACAGCTCCAGCTAAACCTGTGTCTTCACCCAAAAGATACTGTTCACCTAATAGGCTAAAAAAAAAAGAGCATAATAAAAACCCATAACTTTGCATAAGTAGTAAGCTTTTTCAAATTTTTATTGTATGTCCTTGTGACAAAGATCAACAGAAGCTAGAAACCCTTAATCCCAGAGTGGTATTTTTAAATATACCCCAAGGAAATAATTCCCCAAAAGGAAAAAAATATGTATTAACACTATGTACTAAAAACAAAGTTGGGGTGGGGGGAAAAACCCTGAATGTCCAACAAGTAGGAGGTGGTTCAAAACACCACTGCAAGCGAGGGCCTGCGAACCAAACGATTGCGGTTCGATTCCCAGTCAGGGCACGTGCCTGGGTTACAGGCCAGTTCCCAGCAGGGGACTCATGAGAGGCAACCATACATTAAAAAAAAAACAAAACACACCACTGCATATTAACATGACAGACTACCACCTAGCAATCACCGATGATCATCATTCCTGCAAGAAAAAGCGTGTATGAAATAATGGTATCCAAAGATGCTTGGACTCATTATAACCTCATAAAGTAATGGCATATACATATATACACATATACATATATGAAAAAAAATAGAACTTGAAGTTACATAAACAGAGGCACACAATGCTCCTTATGTTAATTATTTTCTAGAAAGTTGCTAAAGATTTTTGAAAAGTCAAATGATGATAGAGGTGACTGAGAGGAAGTTCACCAAGATTCTCTCTAAAATGATTTTGATGTCGTTTTAGTTTCTTCTATGTAAGCTTCCATATCGGTTACATTTTTAACAGTAAACATATAAAACAACATTCTTTTTAATGATGGCAGAGAGAATCCAAAGAGCTCACTGAGAACTGGAGAATCTCAGTGGCATCTGAAGATCCATCCTCAGTCTGGGGAAGACAGGAGGGTGGTCACCAGCCTCTGAGCCCAAAACACTTTTTTCAGCTACAGCTCTAGAACCTATGAACAAGGATTCTTTAGTGCAATGCTTCTAGCACTGGTTTAAATATGTGACAATTTAATCAGCTGGCAATCCTTGAAAAATTTTAAAAGCATACCTAAATTTACATATCTAACAGCATTTATAACTCGGTTAAATTGCATTTCTGGTTCCCTGCACGGTTAAAGGATCAAGCATTTCTATCACTCAAAGCACAAGAACAGGAAAGAAAGCCAACTGCTTTCTGTGAAACAAATAATCCCAGTGGTAAAAACAACCTTTACTGCATGCTTAAATTATATTTGCAGGAAAATAAACTCTGAAATCGCTCCTTTGTAGGGAAAAAATAAGCCACAATCTCATTTTTGTGGTGATTACATGAAGACCCCACAAGTGGTGGTTGAAACCTAATATTGGGGGGGGCTTACATGAGGATGTGAGCGTTTCTAAGGAACTAAGGGAAAGGCACTATTGGACCTCTGCTCAAAGGTAAAGACACGTTAAATCTTTTCCTACTAAATCAGGCTAGTCCTTCACAACATTTAAAGATAAAGGGCATGGGGTGTTTGACAGGGATTCTACTCGATAAGAATCTTATATGGTATATGACAATTTAAAGACTCTCACTTTGACACAATGTAGCTAAGCATTTCAAAAGAGCCTTTAAATCATAAAATAAATGACATATAGTTCCAAAAGGAAGTATGTATACAGTGCTGAAATCCAAAGAGGTCTTCCTCCTTTAAAAACATAAAGCTCACCAGAGTAGACAAAGTAATGAGCACACCTTCCTTCCAGCCTCCATACCCACTCTTAGCCATAAAAACCAAGACAATCACAACATTATGCTAAGAAGAACTATATGGATGGAAAAATATAATAATAATAGTATTCATTGTCCTTTCAAGAATATTTTCAATGAAAAATATTTCTAAATAATAAGAAACAATATTAAATTGAGTGCTCTATGTGTCAGTCTACATGGTCAAAGTGAAGTGAAAGTCTAATCAAGAATTTAGGCACTTCGGGTCAAGATGGAGGCATAGGTGGATACACTTTGCTTGCTCACACAACCAAAAGAAGGACAACAAATTTGAAAACAAAAAACAACCAGAACTGCCAGAAAATCAAACTGTATGGAAGTCCTACAACCAAGGAGTTAAAGAAGAAACATTCATCCAGACCGGTAGGAGGGGAGGACATGGGCATCCATCTGGGTTGGAGAAGACACATGGCAAGGCAACAGACAAGGCTGCACGAGGTGGTAGCTGGTGGACCGGCTGGTCCCACACTTGTGTGCAGATAAGCTGGGAGGTACGACTTGGGGGGTAAGACAGACAACACAACCCAGGATTCCAGCATGGAAAACTAAAGCCTCAAAACCTCTGGTTATAAAAATCTGTGGGGGTTGCAGCAGTGGGAGAAACAACCAGCCTCCTAGGAGAGTTCAATGGAGAGAACTAGAATGTATCCCACCCCCCTGAGAATCAGCACCAGAAAGGGCCCCAAT
>PVKM010015361.1:0-27975 GCA_004027735.1 Carollia perspicillata | reverse complement strand
AGACTTCAACACTCAATTACCTTCTCCACCCAGGAGAGATATAAGAAGTAAATAGAGTTAACTCAGTGGAGCAAAATTGAGTTTCATTTATGAACTCTCAGTCAACTCTAGTTTCTGGCATAGAGTGGGGTGTAGGGAACAGCGCTGTGTGAGGAGTAGAGTGCAGAGGTGCACAACTTTCAGCTCCCCAACCTACATCACGGCATCACGGAGGCTGTTGTACAGGCATAGGTTCTGCCAAGAGCACACCAGTGACCCCAGAAATGACAGGCAACAAAAGAAAAGTCCCAATATCTGTGATTCTGTTCATTCCACAAGCATCAGTGACAGTGTGGAAGCGAAAACCACAGGCCCAAAATGGTGTCACTCATGCTAAAAGCCCATGATATCGAATCTAGATTTAATGCCCAATCTATTTGCAGTTTCAGCCTTTCCCAGATACGTAATCTTAATGAACGAGTCTGGAATTTTCTGGTTAAAAACAATGAGGTAATCTCTCATGCAGGCCCTCTCCATCCCCCATAGAAATTAAAGGCAAACTATATGATAAAACACTTCTCATTCTCTTTATCGACCCCCTAAAAAAGATGTCCTAGCCCCCAAATTACCTTTTCTTTTGCCCCACCCTTCTTCCTATAAAAAAAAAAATTCCATTTTGTTCAACCCCTCAAAGTGCCCTTCTAGTTGCTAGACGGGATGTGGATTCATGAATCACTTAATAAAGCCAATCAGATCTTCAGATTTACTCAGTCGAATTTTGGTTATTAATATCAGAAGCCTCCACGACACTGCACAAAAGTTTTATTGCATCTGATTCTCACTGGCATTAAACTTGTAGGTGATTTCTTTTTTATGAAGATCACATACTTCAGCTTTGCCACTCTTCATAAGATACAGGACTGAGTGGAGAAAACTGAAAGCTAAAGGGCGTCAGAAGAAGCGGTCTCAGCCAGCAGCCTCGGTGTCCACCTTCGTGTGTGTCAACACCGCAGAAGCAGCTCCTGCTGGCTACACCACAGAAGGCAGAGGGTGATGGGCCCTTCCTGCAGTGATCGCTCAGAAGCTTGGAACTTCCGTTTCTGTTGCTGATTCAAAGGGTTATGAATTCCCAGAACATCAGAAAAGCTCTTACAATTGAGGACATCTGTGATGTCAAATGCACATTCTTAAAAGGCATGATCTGATCAGCCTTGGTGCCGCTGCCCTCCAATTAGCTGGAGAATCCCCAAGTACGCAGACCCACACTGTCTGTCAGAGCTCTGACCCAAGAGGAGAACTGACGGAGCCCCATTACGAAGGCCAGACTTCACTCTGACCAATGCACCTGGGAACACCAGCAATCCATTTATATTTTGATTTATTATTAACTAAATTAATAACTGATTTCTGAAAGCTTTACTGTCTAGAGGGGAATGTCAAATTAGCCCCGAGGAAGGCAGATCAAATCACAAAAGAAAATGTCATTTAGTCGAAAACGGTATACCCATTGCCTTGTTCCCCCCCTGCACCATTACTTATGAGACAATACACTTTTCAAACTTGCTAAAAATGCAGACACAATGCAAATCATCCAAACTGGACCCTTCAACTGCCGAGCTGAACTTTTGTACAGGCAATGATTCAGACTTCTGAAAAGTTCAGGGATCTCTCTAATTAACTGTCTACAGAGCAAAGAGATTTAATACTTTCCTTTGCCAATCCACAATCACCAGTGGTAGGGCTATAGCTCCTGGTATCACCAGAATCTGCACACCTTGCTGGAACATTTTTGGTCTTTCATATGACAATGACTTGAAATACACAATCAGCATCTCCTGGTGGGGAGTCAGGCAGAGAGAGACGGGGGCAAAAAAAGCCTGGCAATTACGGTGCAGCTCTCAAATCTGCCTGTGATTTGTGAGATACATCAAAAGGTGCTGGCAAGATCAATCTGTGGAGATCCCTGTGATACAGGAATAATGAGTTGACAAAGACCAATGTTCAGTTGGGTCCAAGCCCAATAAGATTACTGTTCAGTATCATCAATATTGTCTCTGTTTGGAACTGACACAATCAGACTGGAATCAATTGTATTTTCCACAACGCTGTCACACGTGATTTTTAACTTTGGCTCGCAACTCTGTAAAGGTGCTTGCAGATGTTGGCAGATTTTTGCTAAGTTACGGATGTCATTATTAAGTAGGAGTTGCGCCCCACAGTAATTTGTTTGTCAGTGTTTCTCTGAGGTCCGTATACTGAAGAGAGAAGGCAAAGCGTGAGAAAAGGAGATGAGAGATTAGCAAAAGGGTTTTTTCTGTTTCACACCCCAGCTCCCACCTCACTTTTTGTTTCATTTTGTTTTCATTGTAATGACTATACACCATACGTAAATGGTAGGCTAGTTCTTAGCTTCAACTTAATTTATGTTGATGATCAAAGAGTTTTAGTGAAACAAAGAAGGTTCTTCGGTGAAGCAACATAATAATAAAATTTTGTTTCACCATCAAAAGGCAGAGGGTACATATGGATGGCTCTGTCTAGAATATATTAGAAGTTGTTCAAGGAGTTGGAAAATCTACTTAGCAATCTGATTTTTAAACAATCCCTACAGTCTCCCCCAGTGTGTTTTGTAACTCATTATTCCTACCACAGAAGGCTATCACCTTCATGTGTCATGAGATCTGTACGTGCCCTTGGCCATGCCCATATGGGCATCCTAGACATCAGACACTAGCTGACTGACCTCGTCATCCAGAAACACTTGTGGTTCCTGACCACATTGCAAAGTGGAAAACATGCAAGAAGGAACAGGGGCTGGATTTGCAGTGCTAAATTCCTCAACTTAAAAGGCTTAGATTTTACCTAATAAACTCAGGTCTTTAAACCAAGTTAAATGTCAGTAATCCTGTCGCACCAAGTCTAATCATAGTCACTATAGGGTCTCTCTCCCAAGTCCAGGATGACACCAATATTGTGGAATTGTATGCAAAGCAGATATTTATTGTGGCCTCTCTGGTCTCTGGTTACACCTGAAATGGCTTTTGACTGAATCCATATGGTCCCTGAAAGGCAGGTCTGTGCTAGCTACCTTCTTAGGCAGCATTATCTTTGTGGAGCTTGAAAATCTTGGTACCTATGGTGTAGCTTCCTTAGATGGATCACACAATCATCTTCTCCTGATTCCTGCTTGCACCCCAAGGCACTATGAAGAAGTAGGAGCACCAACTTCAAGGCCTCTCAAACCACTGCAAAGAACCTCTTCTTCCCTTTCAGACTCACTGCAACAATCATTCCCCTCCCCTCCAAGGTTCTCACTTCTCTCCATTGCCCTGGTGTAACCCTCTCAAAGAGTTCAGGTTAGAAAACAAATCAGAAAAGAAACCTGTCTTTCAGTTATTTTGATTTTGATACTCTTACAAAGGCCAGATTAACATCTCAAAATGGGGTTGGAAAAATGAGAACAAAACACAAATTAAAATCTTAATAAATTATTCTGTCATACCTGTAGCTAGGTAACCTTGAAAGAAATCCCACCATAATCCCAGATCTAATAAAACTAGGAAGAGAATACTTGTGAGGATCAAAGGAGGGAAGAAATATGAAAATGTTTTCATTGATGCTAAAATCTTAGTGGTAGCAGTTATTTTCCGTTATTCAATGTTCCTTGCAAAGCAAATAGCAGTTCTCAGCTGAGAGATGGGAAAGAAGAGTCCAGTCTCCCGTCTTCTTAATTTCTGAGGTGGTTTGGATCTGGTCTGAATAGACTGCTCTGTTGGGCTCCTTGCTGTTGGAAACCCTGGAGACTTTGTCAACTATCGTGTATGGAGACTCTCGTGTGCAGCTCTCTTCTGGCAGACGAGGAAATGCCAGTCACTCCATCAGACAAACTCGCAGACATGCCCCGTCATTCTCAGGGGGGTCCTGACATCAGTTTGGCCTTAAATATTAGGAGTATCTAGGGAAGTGGCGGGGTGGGGGGCGGTTGGGAATGTCAGTATGTATATTTGGTTTGAATTTCTGCACATGCAGCACTGAAGTTTTCAGTGTCCCTAAAGGGTATTTAGATAAATGTCAGTGTTGGGGCTGGCCATATATATGAGTGGACCAAGCCCCTGCCTATTTGGTTTCAACATAGCAAAGCATCCCTCACTGAAAATGGAACTCCTATGAAATACTGCTACAGTCATGGAAGTACTTCCTTAAGGAAATGCTTAATTTAACTTGAAGAAGATATTGCTTGATACACTATAGATAGATTGAAGCAAGTTTATCTGACAATCGCACAGCAGGATTTTGTGATTTGAGGGTCTAGGACAGAGGAGGAGTACGTTATGCAAAAGGAAGAGGAAGTCGAGGCACAGATGAGGAGGGGGTGTTGTGGGTGCTGAGTGAAGCAGGTAGAATACCAGACCCTGAGAACCTAGGGATCAGGTGGTCCTGGGCACCAGGTTGGAGAGCAATAAAGAGAGAAGTGCAACAGAGGACAGAAAAGGAAAATAAAAAGATTTGCTTCTGCCACAAATGCTTGCTAGGGTCTTTCCCCATTCTCATTCAATTCAACAAAAATTGAGCATGAGTATCATTGACATATATTTCTATTCATAAAAATATGACAAATTTGACCTGAAATAGCTCTTCAAACAGAAGGAACTGCATACCTGATCTGTAGCTCAAATCCATCATTAATTAGCTATATGTTTACATCATTCACATTTTCTGAGTCTCAGTTTCTTTATCTAGAATTTGGAAATAATATTGTCTGTTAGGACAGAGAGAGCAGCTCTAAATACATACCTAAGAGGTCCATCTATTTCTTCCGTTGATAATATGCAGGGGGCACAAACCACAACAGACTCTTTCCTACTGTTCTTCCAGAAATGAGATATAAGAAAATGGGTTAACAGAGGGTGGCATACATGATAAACCAAGCCCAGGCTCACTGCTTGCTCTGTCTCCTGTTTAGGGTCCAAAGTGGAAATTACATTTTAGAAACTTCAGTTTCCTGCCTAATATGTTTCCATGGTCTTCACATGTTTTTTTTCAAAAATTCCATTAATGATCAGATGTGATAAGAGCCCCAAGGATAATACATATGGACTGACATTAACTTTGTACCCTTTTCTGCTTCTCTCAGTTATATCTAGAGTGAAACTAATGATTGGAATTAGGATTATTCAGTGAATCAACTAGATATTTCCTGGCATGGTAGGCTACCCAGTTATAGAGTAGTTATTTAACTGTAAGATTAATAAAAATCACCTTTTTTTTAATGCAGATGTTTTGTGAGGCCATTTAAGCCTCAAGGTTTTATTTCCTCCTATGAATTTTCCAGAAAATATTCTAGGATTAAGAACTATTGCCTCTTTACTTTTGTGTTGTTGCATTTAATTTTATCATTTCCTATTCAATATGCCAAATGTTATAACATAAGTATATATATAATTTGTGTTATTTTTATGAGGATAAATGGCAAAATATCATTATAGAATTTTTCCTGAAGTATTTTAGCCTTACTGTTACTCCAAACCCCAGCTTTACCACTCAATATAAACATTATGATAGAACACAGATTTATATGTTATATATTTATTTTATGCACAAATAAAGTCACAATAATTATTAACATGTTGATTTATATGCATGTTTACATTTCCCCAAATAACAAAAAGGAATTGGATTTTGTTAGATGTTTTGCATATGTCAACAAACAATTCATTCCCCAGTTTTCTTTGTCTGCCATACCTGGCCTCACTGAATATTGCTGTAACTGAAAAAGGAAAAGAAAAGAGAAGAAATCAATAGAAGATGCGGTGGTATATTTATTTCTTAGCTTGTGAGTCTACTTAGTTGGATGATCCTCTGTCAACTCATTTCTCCAAATCTCCTTGGATCTGAGACGACACTATTGAGCCTAAAGATTTCTTGTTAGGCCATGTCTCTCCTATATGGTGTTAGCTGCCAACATTGAAGTTAAAAGACTGTGGAGTTTCTCATAAGTAACAGCCCTGTGCTTTATTTAGGAAGAGGTAGGACAGCAGAATGGTTAAGATGCATATGTCTCAACACCAGGAAGACAAACGATCCAATTAAAAAATGGGCAAAGGTCCTGAACGGACACTTCTCCAAGGAAGACATAGAGAGAACCCATAGATATATAAAGAATGCTCGACATCATCAGCCTTCAGAGAGATGCAAATTAAAACCACAATGAGATACCAGGTCACACCAGTAGGATTGGCCATCATTAAAAGATCAACAAACAACAAATGCTGGTGAGGATGTGGAGAAAAGAGAACCCTGGTGCGATGTTGGTGGGAATGCAGACTGGTGGCACCACTGTGGAAAACAGTATGGAGTTTCCTCAGAAAACTAAAAATGGAACTGCCTTTTGACCCAGTAATACCATTGTTGGGATTATACCCTAAGGAACCTGAAACCAATTCAAAAGAACCTATGCACCCCAATATTCATAGCAGCTCAATTTATAGTAGCCAAGTGGTAGAAGCAAGCTAAGTGCCCATCAGTAAATGAATGGGTCAAAAATTGTGGTGCATTTACACAATGGAATACTAGGCAGCAGTAAGAAAGAAGGAGCTCTTACCCTTCCCAATAGCATGAGTGGAACTAGAGAGGATTATGCTAAGTGAAATAAGCTAAGCAACAAAAGACAAATACCATATGATTTTATCTATAAGTGGAACCTAATGAAGAAGACAAACAAATGAGCAAAATAGAACCAGAGACAAGAAAATAAGGAACAAACTGACAGTGACCACAGAGAAGGGAGGAGGGGAGAGGGGGATAATGGGGAAAATAAGGGAAAGGGTCAAGTCAAGGAACATGTATAAAGGACCCATTGACATGGACAACAGGGTGGGGATGGACTATAGGAGTGGGGGTGGGCAGGGCAGGGGAGAGCAATGGGGAAAAATTGGGACAACTGTAACTGAACAACAATAAAAAATAAAGAAAGAAAGAAAAAGAGGAAACAAGATGATGGCTTTAGAGACAGGCAGTTCCTCGGGAAACCATTACCTTGTCGTTTGTTAGCTACAATACCTCTCTTTATCTTAATGCCCTTATTTGTAAAATGAAGATGATAATAGCACTTGTCTCACAGGAATTCTATAAAAATTAAGAGAATTAATACATGCAAAACACTCAGAACAGTGTCTGGGACATACAGAGCAACAATTAATGTTAGTTATTTTATGAGAAAATATAGGTGCTATGTTAGGAAATTAAATACTTTATATATGGTGAATCCTCATTATGGATATTAAATGTTATTATTTATTAAAATGCTAAATTAGGTTTTAAAATTAAAACCACTAACAAATTACATTTAAATAATTTAGAGCCTAATAAAATAGAAAAAGATTTCTAGGCGGAATATAATCAGAACTTTTTTCTAATTCTGCAGAAAGAATATTGAGTTATTTCAGTTAATGTGGAGACAGAATAATAATGGTTAGAAGAAGGGAAAAGCAGACCCAGAACCACAGACTGAGAGGCATTCTGACCATGAGATGAAACACATCAATTAGAGGGGAAGTCAATAAATAAGCATGAGGACAGGCTTTACGGAATTTAACATCACATAATAAGGAATGCAAGATGGTGACTCAAGACCCATGTAGAGTGAGATAAGAAAACTGAAGTAATGGTGATATGGTCTTAATTTTAGCTATATGAACCTTCAGAGAGATTGCTGAGAAGAAAACGGGGAGTGAGATTATTCATCTTAGGCCCAGGATATAAGCTTGTACTCCTGACACTGGATGGAAATCTGACAAGAATGATCAAAATCTTATGATGTCAAGGCAGAAACTCAGGCCTAGGGAAGAACAGAGATCCAGTCATGGGAACTACAGCAGAAGTTGGTGGCTAGTTCCTAAACCAGTGATACGCTTAGATGTTTAACTGGCTCTCCAGGGGAAAGACTTGACTGAGATTTAGAGTTTGCCAATCAATTTCTACAGTGTATATACTCCCAATAGGATGATTTCGAGCTACCTATATGGCATCCACCCGCTTGCAAAATTCCTAAAACATTAACAAGTGGCTGTCAAGAACTAGTGCACGTCAGCTCTAGCACACAATGAGAGCCTGGTTTTCAGATCTGAGAGGAAAGATTAAAGACAGATAAGGAGTCATACTATTGATCCCCAAATGGTGAGGTAGACTTTCTTCATTCCTTCTGCCAAACATCAGGTGTGATGCTGAGAGACTGAGCAAGGCTGACCTTTCAAGTGGCATAATCAGGTACTCCCCGGAAAAGAACAGAATTGAGTAAGCGTGACACAAGCTGGGCCAAACACACTCCAGCCACCTCACACTGCTCTATCTGCATGGCCTGAATCAGAAACAGCGAAACTATGTCATCCTGAGCCACCAACCCTGGCTGACCAGCCAGTGCAGGCTCAACAAAAAGTCCGGACCCAGCAGGACAGACTCACCAGTAAGTATTTCTGTGACAGAGACAGTGAATTGGTAACATGCTTCTAGGAAAGAATTATTCTTTCATTTCGCTTCTCATAAATTATTCTCCTTTTTTTCAGAGTGAAGTATAGAAACAGTTGATGACAATAACATTAATAGTTAGCATTAGTTGAGTATGCTACATACCTGGCATTGTTGAAGGGCCCTTTACTTTGTGGTCTCATTAATCCATATCAAGGTGGGTATCAAACATAATTCCCTGACACCCAGGGCTCCATGGACAGGCCTGAAGAGGGCAGGCAAGGCCAGGGCCCGGGGCCTTGCTGTCTCTCCTACACTTCAGCAGAGCAGCTCTACTTACATATATTTAGGTACCGACGTTTCATGTAAATTCATTATTAAAAAGGGACTACGCTGATAAATTTTAAAGAATTTGAAAATGACACAACCTTAAAATAATTTTTTTAATTGCTATACGTTTTTCTTGTTTTAAAAATCTATCTAAGGTAGCCCTGGGCAAGTAGCTCAGTTGGTTAGAACGTCGTCCCATTACACCACGGTTGTAGGTTCAATCTCTGGTCAGGACACTTACAAGAAGCAACCAATGAATACACAACTACGTGGAACAACCAATCACCGTTCCTCTCTCTCTCTGAAATCAATAAATCAAATAAATTAAATCTATCTAAAGTAAAGGACAAATAAAATCGCCTCCCTAACATAAGCACTGTCAACTTTTTGCTGTGCACCCTTTCAGAAAATTCTTAATGCACACATATTAAAGTAGGTTTTATGTTCTGCTTTTAACAATTGAGGAAATTTATATTTACCCAGGGAGGGTAAATATATTTAACACAAATGAGCAGGAATCCTGACTCAAGACTGTCTCCTATGTTCCTATCAGGAAAAAATAGGAAGTTACCTCTTATTCCCTTACACAAAGACCGTGTAAGTTGGTTCCTTTGTCTTTCTATGCAGTCCAGTGGTACAGCTAATGATGGCATTCACATCTGCCTAGTCTGTCACTTGTATCTGAGTCAACTGTCCCCCAGAGGAGGAAGCCCTACACTAAATTCTATAACATATAATAAATACATACTCATGGGAAGTGGTTGATCAGATAGATGGTTTATACCCTGGCCCCATGAGTTCATATAGTTATTAAATGTTATCTCTTCCTTAGGCCAGGCTTTTATCATGAAGCATTAAAACCATTTAAAAGGGATAAAGATTATTATAAACTTTGAAATATTTCAAGAGCAAATAAATGCCAGCTTATCAATTTCAGAGTCAAAGCATATTAAAATTAGATTAAAAATACACAATTAGCCTAATACATTTTAAATTTGGACTAATTGTTTGAAATTCAAAAGAACCCCAGGATATTTTTCACTTGAAACACAGAAATAAAAAATTCATACTAAACAGGCAGAGTTTGCCCTCAAGGTTGAAAACATTAATCATCATGCATCTTACTGTTAACTGTAAAAAATCATTTTTCTTCTGATTTAAAGAGAATTATTTAGTGAGTGTTTTTAACTTCTCCACTTTCTCAAGCAGAGGCAGTAACATGGGGTCGGGTTCCGGGATCCTCTGCCCCTGTGTGTCTCCCTTCTCTATGAGGAGCTGCCTTTGATATACGAGGGAGCTCCTGGCCTGAGAAGAATACACAAAGCCCAGGAAGAAATGCGAGTCTGCTGGGAATGTCATTGAGATTTAGTTACTATATTCAGGAAAAGACTCAACAGTCTTTCCAAAAAGGTACACATTAATCCCGAGTAAACATAAATGAGGTGGCGGGTGAATCGGTAGGATAAGCCTTCCCAGGATTTTGCAAGTTTTCTGAGAATCTTTCTGCTGTATTCAAAAGATCAGCTAGCTAGCTAGAAGTAACCACTTTAAAGAAAAAGTTGACTTTCCATAGGATGTGCAAGAATATTTAACATCAGGAACGAAATAAGATAAATACATTTTGTACTCTATTAGTACAGCTCTCTCACAGAGCCAAACCTTTCCAACTACCTGACTGGCCTATAATTATGTTTGAGGTCTTCAGTATTGAAATTTCCTTAGGTGGGGTCCAACTCAGCTTTCCTGAGCCAAAACTATTTTCCATAAGTAATGTTGGAATAAGACTCTAAAAGATTAATCATCTGTGATTTGGGGGTTGATATTTGACTCACCAGAAATAAGAGAATTTCAGATTCTTTTTAAAAGCTGGTTCTGGACAACATCCTTGTGCTGTAGTAATGTGGATGACATCATTTCCCTGAATTTTAGTAAAACGTTCATTGTTAATTAGCTAAAATTTTTTGTCTTTGAAACTAAAATATAAAAATTGAGTAAAAGCCCTGGCCAGATGGGTCAGGTTCCATGCTCCAGTTCATTGGAGCATGGTCCCATACACCAAAAAAGACAGTGGTTCAATCCCTGGCGAGGGCACATACCTAGTTTGCGGGTTCAATCCTTGGTCAGGGCACATATGGGAGCCAAGAGATTGATGCTTCTCTCTCACATAGATGTCTGCCTCTCTCTCTCTCTCTCTCTCGCCCCCACCCTCCCCTCCAAAAGCAATAAACATATGCTCGGGTGAAGATTTAAAAATTTACTAAAAGCAGGTTTTCAAATGAGCCTACTTTCTTTCTCTGCCTAAATATTTGGAGCCATAAAGTTTGCTACAAAAATCCAAGAATTTTAGACAATAAACGTTTAAAATGACTGTCATTCATCCTCTAATCCATTCTTCTCTAGTAACCCCAGAATGGAACTATATGAAAACAATGCAAGAACTTTTTACATATAACTATTGTAAGAGATATACCTCACACTAGTAATGATGACTTTCTACAACATCAGCCCAGTCTCTAGACAGATGCCCAATCTCCTGGAATGAATCCTCAGATCTTTAGTGAAATAAGTTTGTC
Source organism: Carollia perspicillata (assembly GCA_004027735.1). Taxonomy (NCBI): domain Eukaryota; kingdom Metazoa; phylum Chordata; class Mammalia; order Chiroptera; family Phyllostomidae; genus Carollia; species Carollia perspicillata. The sequence goes on along the minus strand of PVKM010015361.1, from coordinate 16,630 downwards.
ATTACTATACTCTGAATATTGTACTGCATGATCAAAGATAATAGCAACATGTTTAATTCCTAGCCAACTATTAAAATGTTTACTTTAGAAATGTGGCTAATTTGAAGACTAATGTTAGTATAATATCAATATTCTTTCTTTCATATATGTATGTATTTAATTTTTATTTATCTCTAGAGACAGGGAGAGAAACATCAATTATGAGAGGAACATGGAGCCTGTCACACACCCCAACAGAGGACCTGCCCCACACCCCAGGCATGTGCCTTGACCAAGAGTCAAACCAGCAGCCTTCTGCCTTGGGGACAACACTTAACCCACTCAGCCACACCAGTCAGGACTCATATATTTTTTGAAAGTAAAATATATTGAGTTATTTACTTACTTTATGTTAGGTCCTGTGCTACCTATGGAAATACACTATACAGACACTGCTAATAATGCCACTCCCATAATTAAATAAAATACTGTATTTCATTACAGGCTAGTAAAATTATGAATTTATTTTTCCTTCATGAGAAGGAAAATAATCTCAGATGGAAGGCTGAAAACTCAGGAAAGATTAAAAACCAACAAAACATAAATAGGAGTAAAACAAATAAATATTGACAGCACATGAATAACTATATTTTGTTGATTATATATATTCTAAAAAAGGAAGAGTTAAATTAAAGTAAATTATTCAGAAAAAATAAGAGCATCAGTTATCATTAGTCATATGCAAGTCAAGGATTCTTGCTGTGATCTCTAGTATAATCATCAAAAGGACAGTAAATGAATGTGTAACTTCCATGCTAACAGAATCAGAGCAAAATCATAAAACGTTATTTCTCACAAACATAAAATAAAAATAAAAACAGCAAGGAGAAAAAGGAACACAGAACCAATGGCATAAATAGAAACTATTTGAAAACAGTAAATTTAAGCCACGTATTAACTATAACATTAACTATAAGTGAACTTAATGCTTCAATTAAAGACAAAGATTGTCAGAAGATAGCATAACAAAATCCAATGAAATTCTATTTTCAAGATATACTAGATTATATCAATGTTGTGCAAACCATTCCCATTATATTAACAATGTTATATAACAATGGTTTCTGGGCAGACCCTGTTATATATCTAAAATCTAAGAATACAAAACTTAAAAAATAAAAGAAAAAAAACTAAAGCTAGTGTAACCACATTAATATCATATGAATAGATTTTAAGGCAAAAAGCTGCACTAGAAATAAAAAGATACACTACAATAATGAGGTATAATTCAAAGGAAAAATATAACAATTATAAATGTGTATGTACTTAGCATAGCCTCATACATAAAAAATAAAAAATGACAGAGCTAAAGAAATAGAAAATCATAATGAGTCTTCACAATAGATAAAACACAGAGATAAAATCAACTATTATATAGAAATATTTAATAATATGATCAAAAAGAAACATAATTAAAATATATAAAGCATCATGGCCATCATTTCAGAATACACATTTTTTTCAAGCATGTATGAAAATTTCCCCAACTAATGGTATCTTGGTCCATAATGCAATTTTAACAAATTTCAAAAGAATTAAATCATAAAGAATAAAGAATATGTGCTCTGGTCTTAATACAAATAATGTATAAATCAGTAAAAAAAAAAAAGAAGAAAGAAAGAAAGAAGAAAACCAAGAGAAAATCCCTATATGCTTGAAAAAGTAAGCAATATACTTGTAAATTACTCATAGATCAAAAAAATCAAAATAAAAATTAGAAAATATTTTGAACTAAATGATAATGAAACTATGATCTATCAAAACCTATGTAATGCTGATAAAACTATTTGGAAATGGAATTTATAGCTTTAAATGCATATATTAGAAAATATGAAAAACTGAAACTCAATGAAGTAAGCATCCATCTTTTAAAATTAGAAAAGGAACAGAAATTTAATCTGAAGGGAATAGATGAGAGTACATGAAGAAGAGAGAAGGAACCGTTACTCTCTTACTCTCAGCCCCTCTCCTCTCAGCCCCTCGCCTCTTCAGTCACCACACTGTTGTCCGTATCCACAAGCCCTTTATAGTCTTTGTTTGATCCCTCTATCCCCAACTTATATTCCTCCATTCCCAACCTGTATCCCCGAGCGGCCAGCCTGCTCTCTCTGTTTTTAAAAGATTATAAAATAAACCCTTACATAATTGATAAAATTAAGAGAATGGTAGGCATAATTAACCATATCAATATCAAAAAAGGACATCGCCATAGATGCTACGCAATTAACAATGTTATGCCAGTAAATGGAAAATTTAGATTAAACAGACTATCTAAATTATCTTAACAAAACTGACATATTTTAAAAATTTGAATAGATCACTTGTTAATCACAACACACTACTAATAAGAGGACAAAAAGAGAAACCACACAGTGGAATATCTGGAACACATGACTCAGAAAAATGGTTTCTTTACAGAACATAAAAAATTAAAACTCTGACAAATCAGTAAAGGAAAGATAGCCACTCACAAAAGATAGACCAATAAATAGAGAAAAGAGTATTCAACTTCATTAATAATAAGGGAAAAGGAAATCAAAACCACAATGGGACATCACAAAAATTACTAAAAAAACCTGATAATGGTGAGGAATAGAGAAATGAAGACTCTCCAAATCTCCTAAGAGAAATCCAAATTGGTATATCCACTTTGAAAAACAGGTGGACATTACCTTTTGAAGGTGAACATACATAACCCTCTCAGTAATTCCTCTCATTAATATCTACCCCAAAGAATACATGTTCATGCACACCAGCTTTATGGCAACATTATCTAAAATAGTTCCAAACTGAAAATACCTAAACATCCTTCCATGCACTGAAATACCATCTGGTGCCTAAAACATGATGACTCTCACAAAGAAGCTACACACACACACACACGCATACTGCATGATTCTAGCTGTATAAATTGAAAAGTCAGATAAAACTAAACTTCCAGTTTAGGTGGTAAAGCTATAAAGAAGGGCAGAAAAAGATGGTGGTTACTGTGGATGGGAGGGAAGAAGAGGCAGTGATTGAAAAGAGGTTTCTAAGATGCTATAATTGATATGTCCTGACTTGAATGGTGCCCCCCTGGGCATTTGTGATAAGTCATTGAATTATACATGCTATACATATATATAACATGTTGGAAAACATGTTGAATAGTTGGAAAAAGTCCAACTATTATTAATATAATGAGAATGGTTTGCATTGCATTGATGTAATCTGGCAGCCAAGGAGGCTGGACTGGAATGCACAAGCGTGAACAATGACAACTTCACTGTACTAGTCAGTGGGAGTGATAGACGCCATTGAGTGAGCATACGTACCCTGTGGCTATCGAATCAAAATGACTGAGCAAGTAGAGCCATGAATCTGCATTCAATTTTGTGTTAAGCCTGAGAATTCCTCCACAGAAATTATTCGGATGATTCAGAAGGCAGCAGCTATGGGCAACCGGTGATTGACGGCTTCATCACAACAGTGTGCCCACTCATGCATCACATCTCCTGTAGATTTTTCTGGTGACAAATCAAATTACTCAGGTGACTCAGCTCCCTACAGCCCAGATTTGGTGCCCCGTGACTTCTGGCTTTTCTCAAAACTAAAATCACCTCTGAGATTTCAGACCATCAATAAGATTCAGGAAAATATTATGAGGGAGATGTTGGCAATTGGGAGAACTGTGTGAGGTTCCAAGATGCCTACTTTGAAGGAGACTAAGATGTCATTGTCCTATGTACAATGTTTCTTGTATTTTGAATAAATGTCATATTGTATAGCTGAATACCTTCTGGATAGACCTTATATACATCCTCACCTGAGGAGAGAGGAAGTGGGGGAAAAAGGGGTAGAGAGTAAGGGAGAGAGAGAGGGAGAAAAACATCGATAGGTTGCCTCCCAAATGCATTCTGGCCAGGGATGAACCCACAACCTAGACATGTGCCCTGACTGGGAACTGAACTCAGAACCTTTTGGTGTACAAGAGATATTCCAACCAACTGGGCCATTGGGTCAGGACTATATATGCTATATTTTTAATAGAAGACTAAAAATAAAATATTTTTAAAATAAAAGAATAAAATTAATTTTTACCAACTTGATAATGTTAATGTTATATAGTCTTTTTTATGTTTGTATAACTAGATTGCATTTATAGATAATTTCAGAACATTACAATATTGGACAGCTATAATTAAATTGTCGGTGATACAAAATGCAAAAATTTATCTTGTTTAAGTACCTTTAGGATCATCTTAATATGCATCAATGGTCACTGCACTGCTGATGTGCAGGCCACGTAAACATAAGTTTCAATTGATAGAATTTGAGATAAGGGCATTTCTAGTAAGTGTCTCAATGTGCAATTATAGTGTTCTGTTGCCTGGAAAACTAAAGCTTCATTTAGACAATACAAAAAGCACACTTCACAAAGAACCTCAGTAACAAAAGAATTGTCTTTCTCCTAACCTCTTTTCGTTGAGATTATAATAACTCACTGGACACTAACTTGTGAAGCCGTATTAGTGTATGAACAAATGTGTGCACACATATGCACACACATGGAGAATGGTTTGGAGTTTACATTTATACATGTTTTTCAAGGCTACATCTGTTTTTTATCTCTCCCAAAGACTTTTCAAGATTTCTTCTTAGAGTGCCTAGGAGCCATACACAGAAAGGTAATGAATACTGTAGTATATACACTATATTATATAAAAGTACTATGGTGCTATGTACTCAAAGATAATGCTACTATGTGTTCAAGACATTGCAGTCCTAATATTAAAGAGTTAAAGGTAATGGAAATTATGTGAGGTACGAAACTTCCTATATTAATAAGCTTTGGCTAGTAGTTTTACACAAACTCTAAAATCTATCTTCTAAGATTTCTAATTTCTTAGAAATTACTGCATAGTTGAAATGTAAAGTCATTTTAAGCTTTTCTTTCCACTTGGTTTCAGAAGCAAGGGCTTCAAAAATTAATACACATTAATCTTTATTTGGCCTATAGTCGGGGCACTGTCCGTCCACCTTCCAGCATGGGTATAGAGCCTTCCCTCCCGCACCCACACACAGCTTCATGAAGGAAAAACCAATCTACTCCGAACCTAACTTACCACATTTTTATTATCACAGCTAAAGTTTACCCAGCACTTTCAGCTATCTTGTAAAATTTCAGCGACAGTCAAAATGAAATAGTTCAAAGGCAGGGTGAGCTGACTCACAAAGCGGCCTGCCTCAGAGAACAATAGCAAATGGCATCCTTCTAAGTTCAGAGACGGAGAAAAAGTTTGAGCTAAATCCAGACGATTTAAAATTTTCTCACGGAGAGAAAAGTGAATTTCCTCTACCTGTACTGTTCTATTCCTATAATTAAGTTTGACATGGTTCTAATTTAAATACAATAGAAACAAAGAGAGGAAGTTATGCTTGGTATCTTTTACATTTATGTCTTCAAGGTTGTTTGGAAACCTTTTAGGCAGTTTTCCTTTCTCCAAATGTTCTCTTCCGCTGTTTCTTTAACTGGAAGAGTTTGTTTTTATATTTTTTTTCATTTTATATACTGTGCACTTCCAAAGTGTATATGGTTCTGGGCATGGTATTTGCTTTTCTTTGAGATAGGAATCGCTTTTGGTCATTTACCTTCTTTGAAATTCATTTCTAGTAGCTGCAGAGCTGCTGCTCTGAGTGTTAATAGGCTTCTAACATAGCTGTCATTTCAAGTAATAGGTGCCAAGCTTTCAGCAGCTTATTAACACATTATAACAGCAACCCCTATACTAAACAAACAAATTGCACAGAGGAGGACACAAGCAAAATTAATGTGTATAAATATATACAGTCTTATGTATACATACATATAGTATATACTTAGGACTCATCAACATGTTTGGTTCCATACATGATTAGCCCAGAATTGGCACTTTGTTTTTTATGAATATTCACAGGGAGAAGGAGTGGATCGGATTTGTATTTGGTCCCAAATGTGAGACGAATACAAACTGGTATAATTACTGAAAGATTTCCATCCTCTCAGCCCAGTGATGCTCTAAAGACCAAAGAATTGCAGACTTGTGGTATGTCGCATCATGGAACTGTGTTAACGTGATCTTTCAGCGCCACTTCATGGGGGATGCTGCAGAGGAAGAAAAAGTGGAAATAAGCAAGGAAATACACCAACTGGCAAAACTACTGAGAAAGGAGGAGATGCAAATATGAAATGTGCTTCAAAGAGTCAAAATTTGCATTTGGATATGAACACTGGACCAACTCTCTACAAACACAAATATATTCTTCCAGATGCAAGGGCAGACATATGTACAGATAAATGTGAGAATGTATATTCACGCATGCTTATATAAATATGTATAAACATACACATACACACATACACATACATATGTATGTATATAGAGATACACTATCCTTTACAAGTGTTTATGTATTTAATGGTTGCAGAAAACTTCTTAGCAGCTTTCTCAAAGACGCATTTCAATAAAGGCCATAAATTATACATTGTAGTAAAGGCTGACCTTTTTTGGGTATAAAAACATCCCAAAGCAATTTACAATCATGTAAAATATTTGGAGGTTATACCTATGATAAATTCAACTTTTAAATAGCTGGATAAATTTTTTTTAAATCACTAAAATTTGTAAGTATTAAAGAGGATAACTTGATGTCCTCTATCTGTCTTATAGGATTTAATATATGCTATTCTTTGTTACTCATAACGGCAGGGGTTTTCTTCATTGTTCAACAAGTACCAGGGCTGAGCTAATAACTTCAGAAATTGCACATATTACCCCAAATGTTCCTACTCTCTCCAGCCAACTTTCAAATCTGGGTAAGAGAAATTCAAAACAAACAAACAAAGCTACATTTAGTAACAGATTTTAAGTTAATTGACTAATGATTGAGTTTTCCAATGTAAACAATTCTATCCCTATATTATTCTTGTTGATTAGATATAATTTGATCTCTTAGTTAGAAGGCAAATAATTTTGCGCCTTGTAATAAAAAAACAATGATTGATTTGAAGGAACTCTGTTTCAGAAAATGCCCAGATTGTCAAACTCAAACCCGGGAAGGACCGTAGGAGCCTCTCAGTGTTGACTTACCCTATGGCACAATAGAAACGATTAATGACTATTTGCAAACCACATTTTTAGGTGGATATAACAATATGGAGGTAACAAAGTCTCAAATTTTGAGATGTATTTTAAGCTTCTTCCAACCACATTCTTCACATTAGCTTCCACCTAATGCCTGGCTAGCAAAAAGTTTGTAACACACTCCTCTTGTTTTTTGAACTTTGAGTTGTTTATACCAAAAGAGCCTTTGAAAACTAAAGCATTCTTTTTCTTTGATATTCTGGAAGCCCATTAGTGAATTATACTCCGCACTACTTCACTCCTTTCTAGAAAGCTAAGATCACACACGCTGTTCATAGCATTATGTAATAAGCTCCTGTGCCAAGTATCGGACCTTGTGCATAAGCACATAAATGTTGCTTCATAATGTTGAATTAATGAACAAATTCGTGAATAAATCTGGGTCTACTCTATATATTCTAATCTGTTTTAGCTCTCACTGCTTAGTCAAATTCAATTTCATTTTCTCATAAATATCTGCTTCTAGTTCCAACAACAATCTATACATTAAGTTAGAGCCAGCAAAAGAAGTGACCCTCTCTGAGAACTTCTGTTTCTTTGCTAGAGTAAACTGATGCCTATAGAAAATAAATAAGCAGCAGGGTCAGGGCTAAGGGTCCTTTTTGTATGATTTTAGTGAAAACATATTTTTATAGAAAAGTATCTGCAATAGCATCCCAAGAGTTTGGTCAAATCACACCAGAATTTGGTTTCCAATGACAGTTATATGATATATGTGTGAAAATAATGGGCAGTGATTTCAGATTATGAGTGTTATTTTGGTTGACATTCCCAGCAGCTACCACAATTTTAAGATGGGAGAGCAGAAGTAAATAAATAAATAAGAAAGAGAAAAGGGAAGAAAACAGAAATGAAACAAAAAAATCTGGCTACATTTTTTACAGAAAGTAGCCAAGCCATTTTGGAAAGGCAGCATGCCACATAACTAATAAAATAGGAACTCTCAGTTTCCAATCAATCTACGAGGGGAGGTTGCTCTGTGTATTTTTAATAATGTCCCCTCTAAATATCCCCATGCTTGGACTCTATGATTATAAAACAATAATAAAGGTTTGTACCAAAACCTGTTTTCCACCACAGCATTGTTTGTGATATTTTAATAAATTGAATAAACTTGGAAGACTAAGAAAATGTCACTTTTCCAACTCTGCTCCAAAGAAACCTGACAATTTTGACATACTCATTGAAATGCAGAAATTTGTTAAAGTGCTCCTAACAATTTCTCCCTGACTTTTATTCAAAGGCTAAAGGATGACATTGAGAGAGAGAAAGAATTAGGCTAATGTTGATTAGCATATCGCAGGAGGAAAGGTTATCATGATGTTTAATTTCAAAGTCAAAAATGCTAGGGAGTAGGAGCCTTCACAGAATCTCCGATTATGGAGGCGGGGAGCAGGAGTTTGAAAAGAGTGCAGAAAAACATAGCCTTTAAAATAATAAACAGCTTCCCCAAGTCTTGCCCTATCACAAAAACACCCATTTACCACACATGCATACAACTCCCCGGGGCTCATAAATTAATTTTGTGACAAAAGACTGTACCCGGAGTGATAAAGGTCCAGTACTATGATTATCTTTATGGATAATTGGGGCCATAAAATAGTTACAAAGCACCTTTTATTTGTCATTTGTTGACAATTCAACCAACTCTCCTGTCTGCCATCCTCCATTTTTAACGGGTCCCAATCGAAGTATGCAACACACTCGTCTGTATGGGAAGAATGTCTTCATATTGTTATGCCGTTGCATATCCTTTACTTCCTTATGTTGTTCGTCAGTCTACCTCCTGCTCTTTCTTTCCTATGACACCTCTGAGATGGTACCCATAGCAACACCCTGAGAAGAAGGTGAAAGTGAAGATGCTGCAGTCGTCCCCAGCACACAGTGCTGACAATGCCCGTCATTAATGCAGCAGCTTCTGCCTGCTCAGATCTCCCTCGCTCTTCTCTGGTCTTGTTTCCCTGCAGTAGCAGCCACAGAGCTCACTCACAGAGATCCAGAGGCTTGCTGTTAATGATTTGTCACTTGTTTAGAACACCTCGGGATGGCAGCTCTGTATAATCTGCCCTCAATGGCACTGCCAGGTTGCATTAGGAAACAATTACCTAGTTTATGACTAGTAGAGTAGGCGCCTGAATTTCCAATTAAACTCGCATGCTTCTAAAGGAGCCTGGGTGCCCCTATATTTGAGGAAAGAAAGAGGCGCCACCATTAGGGATAGTTCTACTCACTCCTACTTCTAGATTAATAAACCGAGACCAACAGAAAATAGGGAATAATTTTATGCAAATTCAACCATTGCCACTTACTGGATTCTCATCATTTGTTAGGATCTGGGTAAAATGAAACTAGAACACATTTGCCTAAATGCTTTTTCAGTAGATAAAAAAAAAAGACTAAATGTAACTTTGTTATTTTAGTCACCACCCCCATTCTGTGTGTGACTGTACAGAAGTTCACGTGTGTGCAACACATGAATTGGGAAAAAAAACAACTTTGAAGTTGTTTCCTCCTCTTACGTTCTTAATAAATGCTAGAATCTATAGATCGTTTTCAAAATTACAAGTATATTTTACTGTAAAAACACCAATTACTGAATGTTTAATATGTAGTATGTATAAGTTTGTATAAATTGACTAATTTAAAATGTTATTACACTGAATGGATCTTGACTTAAATATACCCTATGGATTTTAAATCAGTATATTTACTGAGACCGAATGAAGTTGTTTGCATAGCTAGGAAAGGTCAGAATGTTATTGAACTCCAAAGGGTAAGTCTGGAGATCCCATCTGATAGCTGTCATAATATCATATAATAGCAATAATAGTAATAATAATAGTTTAGAAACTTATTTAGAAATCTAAAAAAGGATAAGAGATATTTAATCGAAGGTCTATGTATGCAAATATCACATACTCCTACATCTTTATTCTGGCCCCTCCAAAAAAAGGAAGAAAACTAACCATTTATCAGTAGCAGTGTGAAAGGAGAAGATTTATCATTTTAAATTTTCATTGCAGATGGTTTTCATTTTAAAAGGCAGGGAAGCAATTTTTTTGAAATCATTTTTTTTCTTTAATGCAATTGAGCCAGACGTCTCTCGTAAATCTTGTTGCTTTAGTAGACAATACTCAATTCTCTAAACTTTATATGCAATAGCCAGTTTTTTTAATATGCCCGTCTCCCAAGCATAAAAATGAAAGCCACCTGAAAGGCAGCATCATATCCAAAGTGTGCCAGCAGGGCCACCCTCTTCCCCTTAGCTCACAGTTTATCTAAGATATTCATCTTTGTGCCCCCCAAAAATGATGAGTTTTAACGAGTTTGTAAGAGATTTCTTTCTTTGTTGCTTCTTCATTTTTTTAAAAAAGGAAGAAAATAAATGAATCTGTCAGTCAGTATATCTTTTGAGCCAACTAGTAAAAAGCACCCAGTGATTCACAGAGTTCATCGAGAAAAGGGTCCAAAAATAAAAGCAAACCATGGGGGGAAAAGCAGGGAGGGAAAAACCTGCCATTGTACTAGTTTAAAACAAAAATTAATACTGGGTGTGAATTTCCTGCATGATGTCGCCTCCTTTAAGCAAGAGTGATACCGTAGGTAGGGTACGGCACCGCACATTCCCGTTGAGCAAATGCCAGAGTCGTTCTGTGCTGACCAGATTCACCACTATTCATAAAGTGCATTTGTTGTCAGTGTTAGAGACTGCAGCCTGCCTAAAATCAAAATGCTCATTAAAATACTATTAATCAAAAAAACGCCATCTATCACCTTCATCTTCTTTACATAAAAAGTTTAGTCTGAGGTATATATGTACACAATCTTCAAATGAGAGATTCCTTTCCGTTTGCCCCGACTAAAAAATGTTGTTTTTTTCAGATCCTGAGGTCAACCCTCTTGTGATCATTCATGTTCCCATCTTCGAAAATATCAGGGCTTAAATAAAATACAGTCACTAGTTCACATGTTTTTTATAAGCTCCAAGGAGGCAGACCAAAAGATGAATTCTGCATAAGATTTTATTACATCAATATCCATATTTGCAAATAGTTCAAAAAGACACAACCTAAAATCAATAGAGATTTACGGGAAATCTTTTCTTTTAGAATCAACCACAGTGGCAAACGGTGGCTAAGCTCTCCTGGGTGGGGCGCGGTAGGAAGGAGAGTGGATCCACGGTGCCCTGATGCCCAGTTCAGTGCTCCTAGTGGTATAGTCTGTGGCTTCCTTCAGCCATGAATGAATACTGAAGATGACAGAAATGCAGAGAATGATCTTTTATCGACTAAAGAACTTCTTATAAGAATTGTCTTTAGGTTGATTCCCAAGGGCATCTGTCTTGACATTTGTTCACTATAGCATAATATACATCCCATTCTGCCATCTCAGTCTCCCTTACACATTTATGGTTTTCTGTTATTAAAATATGAAAATTACTGGGAAAAATAATTCCATTTTAAGGCCTCTATATCCCTATGGCTCAAAAGTATAACATTTATTTAAAAGAAATATTTTTTCAATTCTGGAAGCTATGCCAAAATGATACGCTGAGTTATAAAATCTTTAACTATAATGCCAAAAAATGTAAACAGGAAAATGAAAATCACCATAATCTCATTACTGAGATGTTATATGCCCTGTATGATAACATATTTTTCTGAATCAAATCACATTTGATGTGGAAACCCACCCCTAGAGTTTGATAAAAATCCAGTTTAAGTCACCTTTCATTTTTCCCTCCTTTAGAATCTTTCCCAGAACCTAGAATTTACCCATTCCAGAAAACTTTGGAAGAGGCGTCTGTCCTTCAGTCAGCTGTAGTCATCACAATAATCATGGTCAACTCAAAGGTATGTTCCTGGTGTCGCCTTTGCTGTGTATACCCACTGCTGAAGCTCAACGCCAGGAGAAATATTCTCTGAAAGCATGAGTTTGATATTTGTATGTTCCATCCTGCCACCGGGCCATGGTTTATTCAACCATTCCTGTATTGCTTGACATTTGGATTCTTTCAAGACCACTTATTATTATCAATAACTCTACACAACACTACATTTATACACCTCTGGCCACACTATTTCATAAGAATAGACTCTTAGCAGTAAGATTCCTGTATAGAGGACTACGGACAGCTTTAAGAATGATTATTCAAACTTCAAAATTAATTTTCAAAAATAATGTTAACGTAATTTTGTCCTTTTGATGAGGGAACTTACAAATTGGATAATTTTTAGTTTTGTCGTTAATAAGCTGAGTAATTAATGCATGTAGAAAGCTATTGCTCTAGGAACTGGGGTGACTGGACCCGCCCTGACTCCAGGAGAGCCACAAGCATTTTGAGCTTTGTGCCCCAGGAAGATTGCAAATGACCAAGATGGTATCTGAGTCATTGTGTTCCAGGCAGAGATGTCCATCACCCAGGATGCAGATAAAGAATCAGATGTCAACAGATAAAGTGCTAGATCCAGGAGTCCTTTTTCTTTTTCACTCAATCCTTTGACCCCCTAAAACCTCCTCCCACAAGCTGTGATTCTGCTCTCCATCTATGAGCCTGTCTCTACGTTGCTCTTAGTTTAGTTTGCTCATTAGATGCCACATATGAGTGAGATCATATGGTATTTGTCTTTCTCTGACTGGCTTATTTCACTTGGCATAATGCTCTCCAGGTCTATCCATGCTGTAACAAAGGGTAAAATTTTCTTCACTTTTCTGGGCAAGTAGTATTCCATTGTGTAAATGTACCACTGCCTTTTTCCACTTATCTACTGAAGGACATTTGGGCTGCTTCCAAATCTTGGCTACTGTAAATAACACTTCAGTGAACCCAGGGCAGCTTATATTCTTTCAAATTAGTGTTTTGGGTGTCTTTGGGAAAATTCCCAGAGTGGAATTACTAGGTCATAAGGCAGTTCCATTTTTAACTTATTGAGGTAACTCCATACTGCCTTCCGTAGTGGCTGCAACAATCTGCATTCCCACCAACAGGGTGGTGATTGCAGGGGATAGCGGGTTGGGTGAAGGTAGAAGAGGATATGAGGGGGATAAATGGTAATAGAGAAGATCCGATAAAAATAAACTATTAGAGATACCAAAAAAGAGAAATTCGTCCTTCTTTTTTTATAGAATATATATGGTTTATTTATTTATTTATTTGTTTGTTTGTTTATTTATCTTTAGAGGGGAAGGGAAGGAGAGAGGGAGAGAAATATCAATGTATAGTTGCCTCTCCTGTGTCCCCTGTTGGGAACTGGCATGTGCCCAGGGTGGTTTACTTTTTTAATATTGAAAAAAAGGTGCTAGGAAAATTGATGCACAGAAGCTTTTACCTGATTAACCTATTTCTTTGAATTCCAAACCCCTTACCCCTTACCTACATTTTTCTTCTCCTTATAAAAAGGAGCTTTTTTTGAGATTATGTGTAAGACAGTATTTTAGGGCACTTAACCCACCGTGTTCTCAGATCGCCAGCCACCTGAATACAGTGTCGATAAGGATTCAGTCCTTGTTTCTATTTATTAGTTCTGGTAGTGACAGGCAGTATGAATGCTGACTTTTCTGGTTTCACTTTCAAAATACTTGTTACAAATTTCCTTATTGTCTACCTTTCAAGTTTCTTAAAATATATAAAAATTTTAAGTTTTTAGCCCTGCCCTAGTGTGGCTCAGTGGATTGAGCATGGGCCTGTGAAGCAAAGGGTCGCTGGTTCAATTCCCAGTCAGGGCACACGCCTGGGTTGCAGGCCAATTCCCCACTAAGGGACACATGAGAGGCAACCACACATTGATGTTTCTCTCTCACTCTTTCTCCTTCCCTTCCCCTCTAAAAATAAATAAATAAAATATTTTTTAAAATTTTAAGTTTTTATATAGTTAAATCTATGCATATTTTGTAGTGTTTTCCTTTTATTTTATGCTTAGGAATTCCTTCTCCATCCTGAGATCTAATATAATTTTATATATTAACTTTATTTACTTAACATTTTAATCATACTAAAATGTATTTGTTATAAAGATGAACTTAAGATTTTTTTATTCCAAATAGTTAAATCAATACTTTCATTACTATTTCCTTTCCCTAGTAACTTATGATACTACCTTGCAATATGATGACCCAAAGAGACCTTGTCAGTAGGACTGGGGAAAGATGAGTGAAGGACCAACGTTTGGGGCAAAATTTAAGTGGGCACCATGAAAACCTCAATAAATAAATAATATTTTGATCAATTACTTTTAAAAATCAAAACTAATTAAAAAATTCATTATCGGCAATACATCGAAATTCTGTAAAGACAGAATCAGGTTGCAAAGCTTTCTGGAATTATTCTTTGAAATAAAATTTTAAAAAAGTAACACAGTTACTGGCAACCCCCCCAAGAATCCCTGAACCCAGGGATTCCCGTGGAGCCTTACATTCTCTAAGGCCTCACCTCCCATTACAAACTCTTGCTCAGTTGTCAGACTTCTAGCCATCTCATCACCACTCTAAACAGCTTCATTCTGAACAGGACACAGAGCCTTCATCTTTATTTCTTCAAGCACTGCTAATCCAAGACTATTAGGCATAAAAAAGAGTTGGGAAATAATTGAGGGAGAGTGTAAAAGGGAAGGAGAAACACCCTAAGATTCATTATAAAAAATCATTGTGTTAAAATTCCACAGTAGTAAAATCAGAAAAGTCAGCATTCATACTACCTGTCACTACCAGAACCAATAAGTAGAGACAAGGACTGAATCTCTACGGATATTTTATTCTGACGACCAGTGATCTGAGAGGAAAACAAGCAGAAAAGGGTTTCTAAGAAGAAAAAGCCCTTAAAAACTATTTTATCTCATCTCAAACCAACCCTTTTTAGAAGGAGAAGAAAAGTGTAGCTAAGGGGTTTGGAATTGAGGAAAAGAAGGTAAGGGGTTTGGAATTCAGGGAAAAAGGTAATCAGATAAAAGATGCAGTCAGGCAATTACCCTAGCATTCTTTCATCTGTTGGCTGGTGAATCTTTATCTGCATCCTGGGTGATGGATGTCTCTCCCTGGAGCACAATGGCTCAGATACTATCTTGATCGTTTGCAGTCCTCCTGGGGCACAAAGCTCAAATTACTTGTGGCTCTCCTGTAGTCAGCATGGGTCCAGTCACCCCAGTTCCCAGAACAATAGCTTTCTACACACATTAATTACTCAGCTTATTAACTATAAATTAAAACTAAAATTTTGCAATTCTGGGGTTCCCCCCATCAACAGCACCTGCCAGTCACAATAATTTTTCCTTAGATTGTCCAGTTGCCAGGTTGCTTCTCCCTACTGAGCTTTCTTACCTGTCACATGTATTTCCTGAGCTCAGCATTTATTAGCTTTCCTTCTCCACCTTTTTTCAGTTTATCGTAGAAAAACTAAAAAGCTTTACTTTGCTATGCAGTGTTGGGTTAGCCAAAAAGTTAGTTAGGTTTTTTTTCTGTAAGTTGTCTCTCGTAGTGTCACACTGTGCACACTGGGCTTGTTGCCTTTCTACTGACCCAATGACTCGTGTTGAAAGAAGCAGGTAATTATTAACAGGGTTCCCAATTTTTTGGGGGGAGGGTGGGGGTAAGCTGAATGCACTCCTGCTCTGAGCCTTTCTATCCCATGGGAACCAGGAATTGTCTTACTCTCCAAAATACTACAAGCCAAAACTATGTCCCCAAGTTCCCATTTCCTTATCTGTCCTTAAGCTGGTCGCGCAAACAGATCTCCATCCTCTCTGGCCTGTGTACTTGTGGGTTTCAGAATCGCCGTCTTCTCGGAGCAGTTCTCTCCTTCAGGACCTGGGCTGTACTGCTTCCGGTTTCCACACAGTGGCGCAGGACCACGTGCAGCGCATAGGGTCCCAAAAACTGGAACCCAGGGAGGCACATGTCCCAGCGTGGGACCCTGCCTTTAGGAGTGGGCTCCACCCTCTGTGGGGTCTAAGCCCCTGGTAGGCCCAGCATCTCCTGTACCCGTGAGCACTCCTGTCCATCTGGGAGCAGCGACAGAGGCCCAGAACGCCCAAATACCAAAAGCCCAGAGAGAGAGCTTTCACCAAGTTCCAAAGCAAGAGAGCAATTTCTCCATCCCAAGCACCTGTACCAAGGGCACAAGAATGAGTGAGAGAGAGAGAGAGAGAACGCACCTTTCACCCTTTACTTTAAAAGGCTCTCCGGAAATCCCACATAAGCAGGAAGCCAGTGGGAGTGTCCAGCTTTTCCTATGGTGCATCAGTGTCCACCATTACTGTCAGTTTCTCAGTGTCTTTTGGCTGTCATCTTTATTCAGGACAAATGTTTCCCAGCCACATGCAGGCGCACAGGCACCTTTTCGTCCAGGGTAGGGCATGTGCCCCCCCCCACCCCAGCTCACACAGGTACTGTATGAGCTTCCCCACCCCTGGCTCTGTCAGGGCTCTGTCATGAGT